>VZUI01039817.1:0-190768 GCA_013401135.1 Cettia cetti
CCGGAGCGCCGGTGCCGCCGCGGTGCCGGCCGCTGCCCGCGCCCCGCCGGGAATGGCTGTCCCCGCCGGGAATGGCTGTCCCCGCCGGGAATGGCTGTCCCCGCGGCCACGGCCCGCAGAGATCCGCCGGCGCGGACACTCCGCCGGGGCAGGGCGCCGTCCCCTCCGCGTCCTCCCTCTCCGTGCCCTGCCTGCGCCGTGAAGGAGCGAGCGAGCGGCGTCGGGGACCTTCCAAAGTGCCGAGGGACGAGAGCGAATCCTGGAGCTTCAAAGGGAAAGCCAGAAGTAGTGAGGAATTTCCAGTTTTAGTAAATCATCCGCCTGTAATTAGGAAATTCATGTTTGTGAAGCACTTCGCAGATGAAATATGCAAAGGACGGGAATGTCTAAGTGTTATTAAAATACTAGCTGAGCCAGATTTTAATGGGAGCTTGCAATGTACTTTGATGGGAACGGGATCTGTCTCGGAGTGTGGATTAAATTGAAGAGATGTGAAAATGGTAATAAAACGCAGGGTTGTGGCACCGATTTTCACTGATGGCATCACAGGGTTCACGGACCTAGGCTTTCCTAAGCGATTAAAAAAGTCCTATAATGGGCAAAGAAAGAAAACTCTCTCAAATCTGAAGGCTGATCTGTACCTTCCGAGCCAATAAAATCGGTGTGCCGTGTCGAGAGGGCTTTTGCCTGGATAAGGTTTGTGTTCCAGTCGGTGGAACAGAACGGAGCCATAGCGCTGTAGCCCAACTCCTGTCATTTCGCTGTTAGAAACAGCGGAGCTGGGGCACACCAAACACTGAGGGAGCAATTATGTAGCCAAATGTCCTCTTTCCCCCTAAAGTAACAGGCTCGGCGTGGGCAGCGCCTGTGCGAGCTTCTCCTGTATTTCCACGGAAGGACCAGTGCTGGGGAAGAAAGCCTGCCCCTGCTCTGGCTGCGTAATTCAGCTAATTATGGAGGTGGTTTGTGACGTGCAGCCTCCTGTCCCGTGAGGAAGTGGGCTGAGGGACCACCGACTGCCAGCATTCCTGCAGCTGAAGGTCACAGGGATCGTGCTCCTGCTGCCATCGTCCCTTTCCTGTATTGCTGCAGGTTAAAGGATTCCAAACCGAGCTGGCCACCGCCTGTTGCAATAAGGGCACGAGATAGGGGTGATGGTGGCAGGCTGGGTTTGCTTCCTGACCACAGCCACCTCACGTTAAAGCTGCATATTCCTGTCCAACGGCAAAGCCTGGCACTGCCAGTTCCAAGGGCAAGGTGCTTTGCTCTCAGGCTGTGTCAGAAGTGCCGGGTCGCTGTGCTTTGTGCAGAGGAAAGAGTTTGCTGATGGTGGGCAGGTTTTGTGCTCGGTGGGTTGGTTATGCCCAGAAGCATCATCCACTCCAGGTCAGAGGAAGCTGGGCCCAGCAGTGGCAGTCCTGTAAGAGAACAAAATGACCTCAACAAAGAGGGTGATCAGGACTCTGGGACACCCCTGACAGCTCACACTGCCCCAGAATAACAGGGTGTTGAACAGGAAGGGGATGTGAAACAGGACACTATGATTCAGCCTTGACTCTGGAAGGTTCAAGATTTTTAAAAAACCCTTCAGGAGCATAGGAGATGAAGCCTTGTTGCTTTCATCAAGCTGGTAGAAAGTTGGAAAAACAGACCATTCCTTGTCTTCTGAAGAATCAGGTGCAGCAAAGGGATTAATGAGGCAGTGAGAAACTGGCCAACTCCTTTACTGGTGTTCCTTGCCTTTCCCATTTAGTTTTGATCTTGTTTTACATGTGTTTTCTATGAGAATGTCTTTACCTATTTTCTTTTGGCAAAGAACAGTACAGGAAGAGCAGGTTATGATGTGAAGAGGCATCTTATTCTCCCCACAGGTCAAGCTGCTCCAACTTGTCTGACTGCCTGTATCTATCCAGTATCCAAGCCTGGCTTTGTGCAATGAAATTGGAAGATGATGATTCCATCTTTCCTTGACCGTATCTCTGCGTATGGAAAGCTGGCTCTGCCTCCCCACTGAAGTACCCCAAGGCAGCATTGTCAGAGAAAGGATGAAGATATTGGCAGTTTGGTTGAAAGAAGTAAGAGTACAATTAAGATTAAGAAGGCAAACACTTGATTTTGGTAAGATATCCCTATTAGATGTGTGTGTGCATGATCCATGGTTAAAAAGATGGCATTCAAAATTCAGGTTGCTGCATCTCAAGTTTAACCCTCAGGAATTTGAGTTTAGTCTGCCTGCAGACTCAGGAAACTGCTGGCAAAGCTTCAAAACTTTGATGTGCTGTATCTGAAGCAAAGTTTGGGCCCTGCTGTGCTGAATCCCAAAAGGCAACTGAATGCAGGCAACCTCTTGCCTTTCCTCCCGGGATCTTAAAGCATCCTGCAGAGGAAGTTGGTGCTCTTATCTGATTTTAAAGATAAGAATGCTCTGGCATAAAGGAACCTAGTGCCTTGCCTGGGGTTGTACAGGAAGGCAGTGGCAGTGTCACGAAGCAAATCAGGTTCCTTCACTCTGGCACCATTAGTCACTGAACTCCATCCTCTCCTCCTCTCCTTCTTTTAATTGTTCCATGAGAAAGGGAGATGAGGAGGAATGCATTAGCTGGACAGCTACAGATGGTGATAGAAGGAAAGTGCAAGCTCAGCAGACAGTATTTACCTCTGGGGAAGCAATGGGAGGAGGCAGTGGCACACGGGCTCCCTGGTGTCCTCCCTGGTGACTGCAAACCAGCAGAACTCAACAGTTTCTTTGGAATATCAAGCTGGAGGGAAGGACAGCTGCTCCTCTCTCCACTCCCTTCCCCACAGAGCAGTGATGTACGAGGTATTCTATAACTTCTGCAACGAGAACGTCACATAATTAAAATTTAAAATGTAGTAGCTGTACTGGTCTCCTGTAATGCAGAGGCTGTTTCTGTGCTGCCTTATCAATGCACAGCTGACAGCGTGCTTTTTTTCAGAAACACAAACTTCCTTGACAGAATGCTATCCAGAACTTTCTTCATGGCCTGTATATTTTTGGTTTCTATTATGAATTGCAAAAATTCAAAGTTGATGATACCCTTAAGAGCTGCCTAAGCCCCAAAAGGAGATTTATGAGCTTAATATTTTAAGCTATATTGAAAAGTTCAAGTCCAAGTATAGACTGGTTTATTTTTATCCACTACAGGAGAATTACAAGGCCAAGTGATGAGAAATCAGATATATTTTGGCATTTCACATGAAGTTCTTTCTATTCTTTCCTTTTCCTTTGAAGTATGAAAAAAAAATTTACCAAGTCTTTTGTTATAAGAACAGCATTCCTATTATGAGTTTGGATAGCAAGGTGTCTGTTTTGTTGTTTGTTTGGTTTTTTTAATTTGAGCTGACCTATCAGAATGAAATTGCAGCCCTGATATTTTTAATAAATAAAGGGATACAAGACCTTATCTTTTAACTCTTTGAAACTAAACCAGATAAATACAAATGTATTTCCTGTTTCCATTATGCATCTAGCAGGATCGAAGAGGAAGTCTTAGAATGCTCTATTTGAGACACAGAATTAATTTCTTTCAAATGCATCTAAATGGAAAAAGTGTACGGATCAGCATTCAGGGTGCTTTTCTTTTCCTTTTTTTTTTTTTTTTTTTTTTTTTTTTTTTTTTTTTTTTTTTTGGAACAGTGAAGCTGCTTTTACTTTTTAGATCACTCTCAGGACAATTTACTTATTTTTCCTGAGGTTACAGTTCAAAAGAGTACAGCCTAGGTGGATGAGCAAAGGCAGGCTGGAACTGGTAATCTTTTGAGCCATCAGTGTCTGGAGAAGCTGCTCTTTGTTGTGATGCTGAGCAGCAATGCTGCTTTCCCAGCTCCTCTTCCTCTGTTCCTGTTAATCTCATTTGGTGAGGTTTAGCTCTCAGTCCCTTTCATTTGCTGCTTTCTACCATTTTGCCCCAACCAACATGGATGAAGTCCCAGGACAGAATCTGACTGGGAGCGTTACAAACTTCTGCAATGGTTGCTGGCCTTTACAGGTTGATGAACAGGGAAGGGGCTACTTGAACTTAGAGGTTACTCTCTCACGGGTGCTTTTCTCTTTTGTACCCAGTTTTTCCTGATGGTATAAAGCTGAATAACCAAATCATGTTGTGAATAACCAAATCATCCCTAGTTAGCATGCATGGAATGAAACACTTGAAAAACTACCCCTATCTCAGCAGCAGCAGGCAGACTCCAGTCAAAACAGTTCATATATTAGACTTTGACTTGGAAGAAAGTTGTTCTGTTTGTATTTGAGCAGCTTTAGACAGGAGAGTGCTTTTTACTTTCAGATGTTCTGTTGAAGACAATGAAGGCACTTTTGCTAAAGATGACTTGTCAGAAGTGTAAAGAACTGCTGAAGAGCTTCTGTAAGCAATAAGCTCTGTGACCTCTTGACCCTTTTCCTTCACTTCCTAGCAGCTGACGGGTGCTGTCCTCCCACAGTACAGGTGACATATCTGGAAATCTGGAGTCATGCCTTGCCTCACATGGCTGGTGACACCTCCATCCTTATGAGATCCATGTGGGAAGGCTTGGTGTGGCCTGTTTGCATAATGGCAGCTGATGCTGGGTTATATTGCTTTGACTGCTTTATCCAACTCCTTCTTTTTTCATGTGCACACACCCAGAGTACAAACAGGCATGTCAGAAGGGAACTATCTCCAGTGAAATCAGTGGGGGCTGCATGGGTGAATCCCTCTGCAGTGCTTTCAAAGGCCAGGTACGTCTATAGACTGCCATTAAAGAAAATTGTCCAGACATATATTTATATTAAAGTGCAGCCTGGAAGTCTTGGTGCCCTAGATGTGATGTAAATGCATGGGAGGAGACTGTTCCTGCCTCAAAGGCTCAGCCAATGTCATGAAGCAGGGTGGGGGCACAGCAGAGGTCAGTGCTAAGAATACAGATTTCCAGCTTCTCACCTTTGAACAGAATCTTTAGCAATTTGGGTTTGTTTCTTTATTATATATGCTCTTAGGACAGAAAAGAATTCTCTGTTCACACCTTATGTTTCAGATTTTCTTTTGACATAAATAAAGAGGACAGAAATAGTTGAACAGAGCAGAAAACTTTTTTTCCTTCTCGTGTGCATAATAGGTACACAAAGCTTCGATCCTAAGTAAGTCAGCAGAGCTGCACCAGTAAGCTTGGGGGGAAAATGCAAGAAAGATCAGACTCAAGTGATGGCTATAACCTTCCTTATCCAAAAAGTATTAAGTGTATTTGAAAATGGTTTACTATTACTCTAATAGATTGTTTTGGTTTGAGAACTGTAGCCTTGACTGCAGTCATCATGAAATGGTGAAAGGCAGCAAGGAGGGTGTGCAGCAAGTTCAAAATCCTGGATTTCAGGAGAGTAGAATTTGGCCTCTCCCGGGATCTTTTTGGTAAAGTCCCATGGGATAAAGCCCTGAAATCAAGATGGGCCCAAAAAGGCTGGTCAATATTTAAGGATTGCCTCCTCAAAGCTCAGGTGTGATGCATCCCAACAAATTAGAAGTCAGGCAAAAATACCAGGACACCTGCTTGGATGAACAAGGAGCTCCTGGACAAACTCAAATGCCAAAAGGAAACCTACAGAGGGCAGAAACAAGGAAAGATTTTCTGTGAGGAATGCAGAGAGACTGCCCAAGCATCCAGGGATCAGGTTAAGAAAGCCAATGCCCTGATGGAATTAAAGATGACCAGGGACATCAAGGACAACAAGAAGAAGTTGTTGTATAGGTACATTGGTGATAAAAAGCAAGACTGGGGAGATGTGGGTCATCTCCATAAGAAAAACCTGGTTACCTGGGACATGAAGGAGGCTGAGGCATCCAATGACACTTCTGCCTTGATGTTCACCAGCAAGGGCTCCAGCCACCCCCCTGAGCAGCAGAAGGCAAAGGGACTGGGATAATGTAGAACTTCCCACTGCAGGAAAACAGTTGCAAGACCATCTAAAGAACGTGGAGGTGGACAAGTCCAGAGGACCTGATGGGATGCACAGGTCCCAAGGGAACTGGCAGATGAAGTTGTTAATCCACTATCCATCAGATTTGAGAGGTCATGGCTAGTCCAGTGAAGTTGACAAGGATGGAAAACAGGGAAGTATAACCCACATACTTTCCCACTAAGGGCAAATCGTGCCAGAAGAGTGACTGACATCATCTGCCTGGGCCTGTGCAAAGCCTCTGTGTGGTCCCACAGAGCCCCTCATGGCCCTCCCCAAGGGTCAGTAATGGCACAGGTATCCCTTTGCATCTTCCTTGGCAACACGGGCAGGGACTGTCTGCACTCTCAGCAGGTTTGCCCACAATGCCTGGCTGTGTGGTGGAGCCAGCGTGCTGGAGGGAAGGGATTTCATCCAAAGGGACCTTGACACCTTGAGGGGTGGGCTCAGGCATCCCTTTCATCCCTTCCCTTGACAGCTTGAGGGCTGGGCTCAGGCAAACCTCATGAAGTTCAGTAAGGCCACATACCAGGTCCTGCAGGGCAATCCCAAGGAAAAAATACAGACTGGGAGAAGAGCAGCCCTGACTTGGGGATGCTGGTGGATGAGAAGCTCACCATGAGCCAGCCATGTGCACTTGCAGCCCAGAAAGCCAAACAATCTGCTGCACCCACAGCAGCCTGGCCAGCAGGTGGAGGGAGGGGATCCTGCCCCTCTGCTCTGCTGAGATCCCAGCTAGAACAGTGTATCCAGCTCTGGGGTCTCCAACATAAGGACGTGGACCTGTTGGAGCAAGCCCAGAGGAGGGTGATGATGATGCTCAGAGGGCTGGAGCACCTCTTCTGTGGAGACAGGCTGGGAGAGCTGGGGCTGTTCAGCCTGGAGAAGACTCCAGGGAGACCTTATAGCACCTTCCAGGGCTAAAGGGCTACAAGAGAGCTGGAGGGGGACACTTTACAAGGTCGTGCAGTGATAGGACGTGGGGTAATGGCTTTAAACTGAAAGAGAGTTGATTTAGATGTATGGAAGAGGTTCTGCACTATGAGACTGCTGCAGCACTGGCACAGGTTGCCCAGAGAAGCTGTGGCTGCATCATTCCTGGAAGTGTTCATGGCCAGGTCAGACGAAGTTGTCAGCAACCTGGTCTAGAGGAAGGTGTCCCTACTCATGGCAGAAGTGTTGAATTGGATGGTCTATAAGGTCCTTTCCAACCCAAAACATTCTACAGTTCTGAAATACTCAGTGCAAATATGGTAATTTTAATTATTTAGCACTTGTAACTCCTTTGCTTTTACATTAAACAGTTCTCTAATCCCTTGAGAACATGTTCAAGTGTCTCACTTCTTGAGTGCTCCTTTCTTTAGTTTTGACCATGAAGCTCAAAAGATATGAACTAGGTCATTCATTACCTTCTTGAGATTTATCATGAAAGCTTTTAACTACTCCAAAAACTCTTGTGCATTCTCCCCAAACCAACTTGTGAATATCCTTTGGATATTTGTCTTTGGAGTAAGGAAACACTATGTTCTGAGTAGCACAGAGGATACAGAGTTTCTCATATAAATACTCAGATGAGCTCTCTTTCAGGTCACTTTTACATTTGTGGAAGGGATTGGAGCTTTCTGGCCTTAATGGGGGTGATGGTTAGTGAAAAGTTCTCCTGTTGTTTGGGCTGGGTAGAGGAGCTGCTCTCTGTCTGCTGGGATCAATGACAAAGATCTTCACTTCTGGCTTTAGACTTTGCTGGGAGCTTGTCCTGGGGTGCTGAGGGTTGGAACCATCAGTTAGGCAGGAGCAAACATCTGTTGTTGTCCTGGCAGCATGAGTAAGGTGGTTCCTCAACATCCCTGCCACGAAGGAAGAGATCAGCCTTGGCACTGGCTCTTGGTAAACGTGTCCAGCTCTGTGCACTGTATCCTGCCAGGCAATTCCTGCAGGTACTGAGAGAGGGTTTGGGTTTAATTATATATTATTTGAGCTGGAGAACAGTCAGTGACGTGCGTTCCTGTCTGTGACTGTGAAATGTGTATGCTCATCCTATCACCCCACAAACACGTTCACCCGGAAATCTGTAGGAATCAAAAGCTCTGTGTGCGAATGGGGCCCTATTTCTATTTCATGTGGGGAGCTCTCTTGTTTTTAGGTTAGTGCCATCCTTTTCTCCAGAGAGGTATCTCACAGGGATCTTTCTAAAAGCTCTGAAACAACCCTGATGTGAGTTACGGTACAAGCAGGATGTGTTATTGCAGTACGATGGTTTTGGCAGGCTGGAATGAGAAAAAATGGATTCTCCGAGTTTGAATGAACAGAACTCTCAGTATTGCCAGTATTGCCACAAAGTTGTTTGAAGCCTGTCCTATAAATGTACTGAGCAGGCAATCTGTTTTACCAGTTCTGTTTCTATGATCAATAGTTGATTTCAGCTTTTATAGCCCAGAGGTACGTTCAGATAAGGTTTAAATATGCAGCTATGAATCCATAGGCAAGAGGTGTAAATTACTTGTCAGTTATAATGAAATCCTTACTGAATTAATACTGTGTGGTTATTATATTCTGCAGCCTAATTCTCTCCAGTTGTGATTTTCTAACTCTTTGCAGAAAACATTCCCAAAGCCTTTCTCCTGAACTTTTGTATTATTTCTTCAAGACAGTTGTATTTTTGAGCCATTTCTAAACACTTTTCTTTTGTTCTCTTGGTAGATCATCATGCTACTCTTGAATCAAGCCTTTATGAGGAGTTTGAATAAGTAAACAGAATTTATAGGTGAATAAATAAGTATGCTCTAAAAAATATTTCAACAAAACATAATGCAAAAGGACTTAAAGAGAGTATGAACTGGATGTAGATAGTATTATTCACTGACCCCATTCTGACACCATCAGTGGCAACAGGATTAGGTCCAGAGGCCAGAAGTCTCTTTAGAAAGCAAGAAGATTTTTATGGTGCCTTTCTTTCCCTTGAGCAAACGATAGTCTTGAATGGCAGAAAATAAAATGAGGGGCAACTCAAACTGGTGAGGAAATATGAGTGGTGATGTGCAGCATGAGAAAGGAACCTAAGTCATATAGGAAAAGCCCAATTGGTGTTGGGTGTATGCAGCAGGGAAAATAAGATATGCTATTCTCTGAAGCATGGCTTTCCTAAGAGCCCCAAGAAGATTGTGAGATCTTAGGAAATTACGGGTTTCCCTTGGGACGGCCCAGCACAGGCCTGAACAAGAACATTTTAGGAGACACCTGAATTGTTTAGAACTTGTTGCATTGGTATTTATAACAAAAAAAAAAAAAAATTGCTTTATCCTTTTCCTTCACCTTAATAAGACAGTGTGAACCCTAGCTGAGGTGTAAGTATGAAATTGCAATGGAAGTGGGGGAGAAATGACATCAAATGCAGTGCAAGGAAAATAAAAGAAATTCAGGGGATGTCAAGAAAATCAGTCTAGAAAAAAGAAAATCTGACACTTTCTAGAGCTTTGTTTTAAATAAAGTGACAGCAGCATTGATGGGAACAAGAATTGACACAGCACTGTAGAACAGAGTGAATGATCTTGGCAGAAATGGGGACCAGATCGAGAGCCCGAGCTTCTGCAATGGCAAATCCTCACAAATCCATGCAGGTATTCCATGCAGCAAGTGAAGAGGCTGATTATCACCGTGCCTGCCTTTCTGTACTGGGCTTTTTGCACAAGGGTCCTTTCAGCTGAGCTTAGGAGCTGACAACAGTGTTAGAAGTAAGGTTGTGTCCACCTCATTCACTTGTCACTGGGGAAAGAATGATGCTCCATCCATCACCAGCTCCTTGAGCTGCACTGCTCTCTGCATTGTGATTCCCTTGTCATTGTGAAGAGCCTCCAGCCTCAGCCTTTACTTTACAAACATTTCCCAGGGAGTCCCATGGGGCTTCTGAGGTGGGTGTAGATTCTGCTGGCAGCAGATTGCTCTGCATGCCTTGCACGCATTTCTCCTCAGTGCTTGTAAAGTCAGCTGTCAAACGCTGACTCTTCAGTGGGAAAAGTAGCACCAGAAGGCCACATTTATGGTGTTTCCTGGCCATTAATGACTGAAGAGCAGTAATTTTTTAATGATTTAATATGTGCCATCTGCAAAGGCTGCTGTTGTAATGGCCCATATATATTTTATATTCAGTGTGGACTTGAGACTTATGTGTCACTAATGAGTACCTAAAATAATAAATAAAGTTAATTTGGGTGTGTTTTATATGCAGAAAACAAATGAGTCTGTTACTTCTGCTAGGAATACTCATCATAAGTCAGATTTTTAGTAGCTTAAAGTCAATTAACTTCTTAAAGCTGTGATGGCTTATATCAGCCTAAGCTTTGGTTCAGGCATCTTTTTGAAGATGTACTGCCTACAGTTTTTTTGTTGTAACTCATGGCAACTTTTGAATCCCATATACTTTGTTTTAGCAAGGAAACTTAATTTCATTTATCATGAGAAAATGCAATTTTCCCTCCAACACTTGGTCAGCTGGTTGTTTTTAAGTAAGAGGCACTGTATAAACTGAGACTAAAAATTCTTGATCTCAAAACTTAAATCCCTCATTGTTATGACAAGTCCTCTATTCTTTTCAGCCTTTCATTGCTCTGTTTCATTTCTATCGTCTTTGTACCAACATCAGTCATTGGTTTTGGCAGTGTTTCTTAACCTTTGAGCAGGAAAAGTTAAGTGATTTTTCTCCACCTTGGAGTTTTAGCACTCTTGACAGCTCGAGGCCTGTTTTTCCTAAGGAACTTGTCAGTGTTCAGTGTTCTGCTCAGAGGCACAACCTCAGGCTTGTCAAGTTGTTTATGGCTTTAGAGCTCTGTGCTTTGGGTGCCCAGGTTCAGAACACACTGTTCAGTCCCTGCTGTGCATGATCCAGCTCCACTAAAACTCTCCTCCCGGGGCCTGGGGAAGGTGCTATACAACACCAACAAAGCAAACCAATCAATTGGAAAAAAAAAAAAAAAAAAAAAAAGAAAATAAAAGGGAAAACTGGAGTGAAGCCTTCACTGAGGGGTTTGGGTTTTCTGAAAAGGAGGATAAAAAGAGAAAAGCCACACATATTTGGCAGAGAAGCTGACATTAGTAGCATAGAAGCAGTGTCAGGAGTGAAAAATAGACCTTATTGAAAATCCCAGGAGAATTACATTCTGAGTAAGTGAAGACTTGATCCTGGGTTGCTGCCACAGGCTTCAAGGAAAGCTGGAGGTGCTCAGAGCTATGTGGCACAGTCCTCCAATCTTCATAGCCTAGGACAGGTTCCAGTCTCATCTTTCCCTTATTAGAATACCTGCTTACTCATCCTGCAGCCCAAATCAGTGATATGAAACCTTTTGGCTGGAAGCTGCAAGGAAGCTGATATCTTAGATCAGCATGTTTGACAGTGAGGGTCTTAAAGTACAGCAAACTAAATCCTGGGAAGTGGAGCAGCTGGTTAGTGTGATAGAAATATCTGGATATCCACAAAGCTCCCACCATCTTTAATTAGAGTGGATTTGGAGGAAAACTTTTAATCCAAGGATTGAAATGAAACCTGAGTGAAGGATTTGCTCAATTCTTAAACTTTCTGTTAGATTTTGTTTTCTTGATTCACTAATAGGGCCAATCATGGTTTCCAAATGGGGGCTTGGAGGCCTCCAGGTAAGCAGAGCTCTGGAAAGGTTATGGCCAAGGCCAGGGTCCTGTCAGGCTGTGTAGGCAGAAAAATTGACTTGAATTCTCTCTAGCATTATTTGGCTCCCACCTCCCTTCTCCTTTTCCATCACTACATTAGAAAGTTTGTTTGAAGGGAGATAATTTTACAAAGTGCTGAGTTCACTGTTCCAGAGCCTCTGGCACTCAGCAGGAGACTTGCATGCTTTTAATCTATCTCCTGTGTTCCTATATTAAAGGAAATGTTTTCAAAGTGAATTGAGCAAGTTACCTGTGTGAAACCTGTTAACAAATAATAGGATATACGTGTGTAACAGTTACTTCACTTTCAAAGTTTGCCCTTAGGAGCAGAAAAGATTTCTCATTGCTAGAAATATTTTCTTTTCTTTAAAAAAATTAAGAAAGGGAAGAAAAGAAAGGCTCTTGCATGTGATTTTTCATTGCTGCCTCTCCTCTGCTGGCTTTAATCGTGCAAGCCTCCCACCAAGGTCAAGGGGAGTTCTGGCTGATTTACAGGCTACAGGAACTGGGAACCTGATACAGATTTAGTGATGTTTACATAGGACCAAAGGAAACAGTGGAGGCAAAAAGCAAATCTCAAACCCAGGAACCTCCTCAGTCATTTCCTCTTCACCAGTGTTTCACTCCTTGAGACAGAAGATCCCCACTGATCTGAAGGTGAATTCTTTGAGAGATCCTGCCCATGACTGCAGCATTATCCAGCGAGCAGATCAAGAGCAGATCCAGCCACTGGATGTGGGCTGGTGTGTTTGGGCTGGTGAACACTCCCATTTCCCAGTGGCTTGGAGAATGCTGAAGAGATTCAGGCAGCTGTAGCTCTGAGCTAAGACTTTGCTGATCCCCAGCACTAAGCAGGATCTCATTTATTCTGTATGGTGCAAACCTGCAGACCTGTGGCCAGTCTTAAAGCGCTGTGATTCTGAGTCCCCTGTAATTTCCTTACGCTGGTGGAATCCTCTCTAGGGGACATGGCAGCAGGGAGCAACGCTGGGGCACAGAGCTGTTTGCTGTTCAGCCTCTCCTCCTGTCTCAGGAACTCCCTCTGCTGCCCTTACCTGCCCGTGCGCCGCTCGGGGCGGGTCTCACGCTCCAGCAGGCAGGCTGAGCCCAGGTTTGGCTCTGGGAAAAGCCATGTGGCAGAGCCCAGGAGAGTTTTGTGCATGAAAGAAGTGCCCATCCAGGGAATGAACCGTCAGCACAGTGTGATGCTGTCTCTGGGATTTTGGTATAATCGTAGGAGAAAAGTGAAGGGTCCACAGAGAAAAAGAAAAAAAAATGTGGGAGAGAAAGGAATATTGCTGCTTGGGAATCTGTACTATGATCTTCTGCATTGTTGTTTAACTATTTTTGCATGAGTTATTTGATCTTTCCAGTTACTTTTGCCCAAGTACATTTGTGGTGACGAAACGTGGCAATGTCCTTCCTCCTGGAAAACTGATTTCCTTATTTTATTTTCCTTCAGAACCTCTGCTACCACTGTTTTGTGTCAAAGTAATTTTTCTGCAAGTCTCTCCCATCATTAATTTTCCTTCATCCTTCTAATTTGAACAGCTGCTGGCTCTGGTTGGGCTAAGATTTAGGCCCACAGTAATAGGATCACCTTCCTAACAGGCATTGGGGGAGGATTTCCCCCAGCTTCCCTTCCACTTTGTTTGACCTGGCACCTCCACTCCACCTCGCTCTGTAGTCTTTAGCTCTTTCCTCAAGCTGCCTTTGCAGCTTTTCTTGTTGTATGGATGTTTTCTCACATTGGCTTATTGTGAGTTATAAACAGGCCCAATCTGCTCCATTCCAGGTGTCAGAACAAGTCGAGAGAATGGTGTCACTCAATGGCTCCCAGAGGGTATTGACCTCTCACCTGCTCCAAAGCCTGCTGTGGTCACTGTGAGTCTGGGGGGGGTGGTTGGACCCACAGTCCTCCAGTTGCTGTGGAATTAATACATCACTTCTGAGGTTTGTGTTCCAAAGGATACGAAATGCTTTTAATGATGTATTAAACTCCACTGGGGTGACTCCAGTGTACCTCACTCCCCTGATTTTCCAATTGTGTCCCAGCCAGGCGTAGGGTGGGCTCCCAGCACCACACCAGTGTGGGTGGCACTGGCATGGCTCCCTCGCAAGGCAGGAGGCAGCAGCTCTGGTTGCTGCTGCTCTCCAGCCATTTCTAACACCATCAGCCTACAGGTTGCTCTGACCCTCTGCTCAGAGGGATTGTTGCTGATTTGGAGAAATACATTCCTTACAGATGTGTGTGGGAGCTGCCTTCCCATGATCAGTTCCCCACAAAACTTTAACTCACTCGCTGTCCTTTTGATACTGCTGGTGGCTGGATCACTGCACCTCTGATTTCGGATTCCTGGCAGAGTTCTGTGTCTCCTGCCTGCAGCCCCCTGCCTGTAGAGTCACCAACTCTGTGCACGCGTGATTCCTCACGGTCACTGCTGTCCTCAGAGGTCTGCAGGGTTAGATTGGCTTTTGGGAAGAAATTCTCCACTGTGAGGGTGGGAAGGCACTGGCATAAGCTGCCCAGAGAAGCTGTGGCTGGAAGCGTCCAAGGCCAGGCTGGATGGGGTTCTGAGCAACCTGGGATAGTGGAAGGCGTCCCTGCCCATGGCAGAGGATCTGGATGATGTCCCTTCCCACCCAGCCTATCCTATGACCTGGTGCTGCGTGCCCTGGCGGGTGCCAGCCCTGCTGCCGGCTGTGATGCCCTGGTGGAGCTGTCAGCGCCCGCCAGTCGCGACAGCAGCGTCGCGACCCCGCGGCCGGAGCGGCCCGGGCAGCGCGGTCTCTGTCGGCCCCTGCCGGGCGCTGCGGGCGCCGCTGCCTTCTGGGTTTACCTCCTCTGCTTCCACCCCCGGGTAAAAACCGGGCAGGCAATGCCCTTGAAGGCGGAGCTCCCGGCAGGAACACCGCCTGCACATCCGCACCCCGTGATGCGCCCAAGGGTGCGCTCTGCCCGCTCTGCCCAGCGCGGGTGTCGGTCCGTGTCACGATGAGCCTGCACAGCACTCACAGGCTGCACAACAGCAGCAGCAAGAGCAGTTTCCTGATGCAACGGGAAGAGCTTTGCCTAGCAGAGTGCCCAAACTTCGGAATGCTGGTTCCTTGATTTCTTTTTCAAGGCTGAGAAATCAGCCGGTAGCCATGGGAAGAGGTGACTTGACAAGCAGAGTTCTGAACTCAGTCTCCTCACAGGGCCCCCAAAGGGTTGCTGTTGTCTCGGAAGGCTCTCTGCTATGGTAGAGTTTTCCCCTGTAACCCAGCCTGGAGAAGGCCATGGAAGTTCAAAGCTGCGTTTTGTCTTCAGTGTATCTTCACGTTCCTGCAAATAAACTTGGAGCATGAACTCATCATCTTCTGGCATCAGACAACAGCTGTGAGCTACCACGAGGGTTAACTGAAAGTGCACATTTTGATCCAATCTCCTACCTTTTCACCAAAGAAGCTTATTCTGAGACCTTGCAAGGATGGGTAACTGGCTGCAGGTGACAAGGGAAGGTCAAGACAGTCATTAGGGCAGGGGAGCCCAGCTCTATCCCAGAACCAGGATCCACCCACATCCAGCAAATCAGCTGCAGGTTCCCACAGCTCCATCAGACACACTCTGACATCAGGGAGATTTGCATAAATTTTACTGGTAATGAAGTGAAATGAAACAATGTATAAAGAGGAAAAGAAATTGGGCAGGTAAATACAATTGCGAGAGAGAATTTATTCATGAAAGTAGAGAAGTGAAGCAAATCCATTTCTCATTTAGTTTTCCTTGTGTTTTGCTCTGGTCAGCTCAGTTGCAGACTGCTTTGATGGTAAGCTGATACTTACTTTACAGTATGTCACCTGTAAATCAAAGTGGGCTCTTGAAGTTTGTGAATTGCATAATTAAAGTTAAGGATTTGGTCAAATGTTTTTGACAGGAAGCCAACTTTTATGGTTTTCTGTTTAGCATCTGTAGGTGTTTTCTATGTGTTGAAAGTGAACTCCGTGCTTCTTAGAGCTCATGATGGTTAAATGATGTGATTTTACTCTCCTAATCAGATCTCTTACTCATTCTTCTTAGCCTCTCTCACCTCTAGCATATGGACAATAATTTTTATGTAGCTCCAAGGTTCATGTCCCTAGGGAGTCCTATATAATAAGAGTCAAAAGAATTTTGAGGATTTCTCCCTCATACAGTATCTCTGTGTAAAAGCTGGGTATAGCAAAGTGATGACAGGGTATTTCTCGGAACTGTTAAATGGAGAAGCATCAGAAAAATCTTTATTTTGTTACAGGACAGGTGAGGATTCCTGCCATTTCTTACTTCTTCTTCAAATCAAACACAACTTTCTAAGAAACTCTGTTTAGGATCTTAACTGGGAAAAGGACAGGAATTGATATCTGCAAAGATGTATCAAGTGACTTTCTGTCTGCAGTTAAAGATTTATACTCTGATACCTATCCCAGGTAGTGGAATTTTTCTCTCACAGTCATTATCTATGGTGTAGATAATTTCCTTTGTGCACACAGACTTTCATCTGCTTCCAAATCCATCCTATATTGTGGCCCTGTGTAACCCTTGACAGTGGACTTGCTGTCACACAAAGTTAACCTCTCCTGTTCCATATGTGGTTGTGGAGAAACACAGAACTGAGCAAATTTTGTGGTTACTACTCAGATGTAGTATTCCACGTGGGTGGGGAGTGCCCCTTCCTTTAATTGGCCCTTTCTCTGCTTTATACTTCTATTAATTTTATTTAGATTTTCTAACTAGACAGGAGCTAGCAGTCCCTGCTGTGCTGCATTAGACTCTCGCCTCCTCTAACACATCCCTGCTGATCTTTATCCTTTGTTTATAGAGTTTCTGCCAGTTTTTCTTCCTCCGACTGCTTGTGTCTGAGGCAGTTTGAACCGAGTACAAGAGGGAGCTGCTGCAGGAAGTGCCTCCATAGAAACCCCGGCTCACAAGCCTGTCCTATTCTCTGCACCCACACTGATTTTGCAGTCCAGTAGAACTGAAGTTGGTGCAACAATATTTCTCCACAAATGCACATTGTTCATTGCTCAGAGCAGTCTCTGCTGGAGGATTTGTAAATTGTGGCTCTAGGTATTGCCGATGTTTTACAGGTGTCTGAAGTAACTCTGGGGAGTGCTGGTGCTGTCCTGGCTTTGCTCCTCTGTGGCTCACTTTGCAGTGAAGGTCATTTCTGTAGTGACATTCCAGTGAGATTTACAGTGAGGCACTAAAAGGCTGATGGAGTTTTCAGGAACTGACATTAGTGTGAGGTCAGAATTTCATCCCCTGGTGCACAAGTGTTTATTTCTTGTGAACTTTACAGTATCTTTGACCTGACACAGCTTTGGACATGAGGCAGAACTCCCATGCTTGTCCCCACAGCCTTATCAACAGTACTTATTCACTGATTTTGTTGGTTACTCTGTTGGGTAGTTTTTCATTTTGTCTCACAAATGGTCAGACACAAGCAAAACAAGCTTAGTAGTCAGACACACAGACAATAAAAAATCCTGCTGCTATCCCATGATCTACCCCACTTCAAGAGCTTCAATTATTTAATACTATTTAAGCTCATGTACTTCTTCTCATCTGAAAGCACTTTATAAACAGTATTAATTCCTATATAATCTTTTTCTCTGTTTCCAACCTCTTCTTCTCTCCACCCACCAAGACATGGGGATCAGTTTCAGGACACTTCACTAGAATAGGAGCTGCAGTGACTAAGCAGGCAAAATATTTGCATGTCAGGTTTACCAATCTGCTCTTCCAAAAAGCCACCCACCCTTTTCTTGGTATTCAAGGCAGAAAGGTGAAAAAACTTAGTGTAAGTTGCTTTGGTTTGGTGTCGCCAGAGAAAAGTCTAATAAACATATTCTTTGAGGGCTGGTTCATAATTCATATGGCAGCAAATTGCTCAGGCTGTACCTTAAAGCAGATACAATTTCTTTGTGGCTGTTACTGCTGCACGTTCATATAAAAGCCCTTTTCTGTTTTGTTTGTTGGAGGCTTTTTAACTAGAAATTGGGCATTGCTAAATTAAACTTTTGTAAAAATAACATCTCCTTTCTAAAAAAAAGGGTTTGGTTTGTCATTAGAGGCCTAATTATCCTAAAGGAAAGAATATTTCTTGTGTGTTTGTTCTGACATTGTACCTCATCAGAGCTGGAGTTGGGGTTTGCTGCTCTCTATCTGTTGATGTCCACAGCAGGATGTCATAGCTAGGGATGCCTGTGAGGCAGCTGTTCCTGGACAGGACAGGTTAGGGAAGAGGGTGGTACCACCACTGCTAGGAGATTTAAATAGATCATCAGAGCTCAATATCTTTTTTTTTTTTTTTTTAACTACAGCATCTCTATTAGAAAATGAGACCTATTTTAATTTATCATTTGTAACGAGGTAAAGTCATAAATGCTGGTATGCTTTTCCAAATGTTTGTACCTTCTTAAGAAAACTGTAATATACTTTCTAGTGTGGTAGAAATATATAACAGCCTGTATTTAGCTAATTACCCATCAAGTGATTTTCAATTTCACTGCTTCTTGAGATGAAATCTACTGTCTGTAACACTTGGACTCAACCAGTGGAACTCCTGGGTGGTACAACTGTGTTCCAACACCTAGTATTAAGTTAGATTTAACTATGAGCCATGTTCTTCTCTGTTACACTCAGGCATGCTGGCTGTACTGTTTCTGGGAGTTCTGTGTGCGACAGCTCTGCAGTCTCATGGCTCGTGGGCAGGTCAGCTGTGCAGAGGAGCCAAAATTTACCTCTGAGGAGCCAAAGCCCAGGACAGATGCATCTGAGCAGTCTGATTGTGCTGTATCCCTGCAGGTGGGAGTTTGCAGAGGACACTCTGCTGGGTGCCTGACAAACCAGGAAAGTGAGCATCCAAATCAGCAGGCAACTGCTGTGAAAAAAAGAACGGTGCATCACGCTTGACATTTCAGGTCAGATTTAGGATTTCACGTCAGACTGAGAGCGTGCAATGCCGTGTGAGATGTCTGACAATCCATGCAGTCCTTTTGAAGTGAGGGCTCAGAGTGCAGGATTGTGCATGCTGTGCTCATTGCTTTGTGCTACTGTCTCCTCCACCTCAGAAAAGAACTGCACTGCACCACAGTCATCAAGCAAGGGCTCCTTCTGACGTGGTTTTCCCGCTAAATCCCAGAACACAGCAACAACCGGACATGGATTCTTTCAACGCCCACACTTGACAAGAAGGAATTATTTCCCTCCTGGAAACAAAGACACTGAGGGAGATTGGCAGGCTCCAGCACCTCAGAGGATGCTGCCCTCTGAAAACCTGCAGCATCTCGGGGTTTGGAGCCAGGAATGACCTTTTAACCCTTCTCTGTGTGCTCACCCAGGCAGTTTGCAGAAGGGACAGGGTGCTTTAGCAAGAGGCCCAAACCTGAGGATCTAATTGCACCTAAGCAGACTCAGGGAACGGACAGGCTGAAGTGTGCTGCTGACAGGTCAGGGTGGGCAGTGGTGGGAGCAGCCTCAGAGTCACACAGGCTGGAGGGCTGGACACAGCATTCTGCAGGGCTTCCATGGTGTTTTATGTTTCTGTTCTCATCTTGATTGATTCCTGTGTGCATAAACTGTGGGAGGACAGACAGACCTCAGGCATTTGGAGAGCTCAGTATAGTAAATTCTTCATTTTGGTTTGTTTATATTTTTGAACATTAGGCGTATCTGTATGTGGGTGTTGGGTGCTTTCCATGGCTTCCTGACTCCATTGAAATCTGCTGCATTTTGGTGAGCTCAGAGAACTTCCCATCTTTCAGCACAGAGAAAAAGGTGGGAAAGCTTTTCTGTGGAAAAACATTAAAACACCATCTCTGATGGTTCCCTCATCAAGCCATGAAGTAACCACGGGGCTCAGTCCAGCCCTCTCACTGTCCTCCCCTCCATGGTCCAGGGCTCTTCACAGCCTCAGCTGCATCACAAAAGTTGCTGGAGGTGGGAGGGAAGAGCTCCCCCCTCCCAGCACTTTGACTGAAGAGCCTCCAAAGAGTTTTGAGAGGATGACAGCAAACAGGCCAAGCCTGGAACCCAAATGCAGACGTTTACCGCACGGCTCCTGCTGAGGACAGACTCCGGAATTTGGCACTGCTGCCTTGGGCTCTCCAGGATTTCAACAGATGTAGTGCATTGATTGAATGTCTAAAAGGGAACCCTGCTGTGGCTTCCACAGCTTGTTTCATCGCTTTAGAAATCAAGCAGTAACATACAAACAATACAAGCAATTTTGTGTTATAAACAACATCCAATGCTTAGGGGATTGGGATTAAAATAAAACATCTTCAAGACTTTTGGCAGTCCCCTGTCCTCCATCTGGAGATCATTTTCCTTTTTCCAGACTCTTCCCACTTTTGTCTATTTTTGAATTTTCAGTATTTTCCCCACAGCTTGGAAATTCCTCCAATTTGCTCTTTTTTAAGCCACACAACAACCTTGATAGGGCTTGTTGTTTGCCTCAAGTAATTCAGAGCTAATAAAATCTCTAACTTCACACCTCAGAGAGAGCAGAGTTTGTGCAATGTGCACTCCACAGTGCTCCCTGCATCGTGCAGTGTTCATATGCCATATAAGCCCATGATAAGACCATTTCTGGGTTGACATCCATGCTTTTGTTTGTACATTCTGGGGCCTGATGCTCATCCCAAGCTCCCACTTTGTATGTGGGATGGGGAGGAGGTCATTGTGCTTCTGAAAACACTTCCAGAAACATAAAAGTGTGGTGATTTACTAAATCTTCTACTGTTTGGTTTCAAGGAATTGCTTTCCAGAAGCATTCAAAGGAACGTGAGGAAATAAACTGAGGTTCCTTTACCTCTACTGCTGTGTTATTGACATGATTACACCTCCAAAGAAAGATTGTAGAGCTAGAAAAGATACAGGCAGACAGAGCAGTAAAAGTTATGGCTCCCTTTCTGTGTTGACCATTACATGAAGTTTTTACCTTAGGAAAAAAACAACTAAATGGGCATGAGATAAAATAGTATAAAAATATGAATGGAGTAGAGGATGAATGTGGTTAGAAAAACATCATTTAGGATTTCTCATATTTCAAGAAATACGTGGCAAACCTGGAAGAAATTAAGGCACACTGTTTCAAAAGCAGTGTGGGTACACTTGTGAGCATTCCTGCCAGAGGCTGTTGTCAATGCCAGAAGTTTACCTGGATTCAGACTGGACCACTTCCCAGAAGCAAACAGCACCAAAACCCATTAAACAAACTGGTCACCATCTCTGGTTCTGAGATCCTGTGTATCTTAAACCAGAAAGAGTTTGTCAGGGAGAGGGTGCATAAACTTCTGTTTTCTTACTCTTCCATCAGCCTTTCAGCCCTGCTGAGACAGGACACTGGGCTGTACTCCCTGTAAAGTCCAGCAATTCTTATATTTCCAATCTAAAACTTAACTTCCTTCAAATCAGCTTATTTTCTCTTTGTGTTATGCTTTTTCTATCACTCTCTTTGGTTTTTCCATCTATCAGGCTGTGTTCTCTGCCACCCTAACTACCTCTGCTATTTTCTACTTCCTTTAGGCCCTCTTCAGAGATTAATTTTTTGGCCTGAAGTGAATCCTTACTGTGAGACCTATAAAAGACCTAGAAAAGGTTTTGTCAGCTTGACACCCATCTACATTTTCTAGTTGCAAGTGATTTGGGGGCTAAGAATGAAGCACCTCAAAGAGCAGTTGAAGCATTCCCTCCCTGACAAAACAGGTTTGTTTAAGGAGTTTGCAACCACTTACTAGGTGCCATTACTATAATGGTAATATGCAAGAATTTTGTTGCTTGCCACTATTTCACTTGTTCAAGTGCTTGTTACATTTTATGCCTTTGGCTGAGTGGTGATTTTTAAAAAGTGAGGTGTTGTGACTGCAATATTGGGCACAGCGGGGATCATGAAAAATGCCAGATGGAACAAAATTATTCTGATTTTTGATCCACAAAGAGCCTAACTGTCAGTCATGCTGGGCATCCAGCAGCTCCCATTGAAATCACTGGCCCCAGGCCAATCCTGCAAGAAGTGCTTAGTTCAGCTCACTGGATTGGCATTGCTGCAGAACCTGCCTCACCCCACAGCTGAGCTTTAAGAACACAGAAGGAGATGATAGTGTCAATAAAATCAGGACATGCAAAGAAGCCCCAGGGAAAGGCAAGAGATTGATGCCCTACTGTTCCCTCCATTTTCTATTGAAGCCTTTTTTGCATTTTTCATTCAAGTGCTGAGTGTCTTTCCCGTTAACCACAGCTCCACTCTGTTAGCTCTATTTTGATTTAGTAGGTCCTGGCAGGAAAATGATTTGGAAGTATAAATTTGCATCTCAGGTCTCAGTCTGAAGTCATACTTGCTGAATCTTTTCTCTATTTTGTGGCACGTTCTTATGGGAGGAAAAAATCCTCGTGATCATTCTTACTTGTGGTACACTTAAGGGCATGGCTACAACTGGTGGAACAGTTCCTGAAAACACACTTAGGATTCACTCATGGAGTCTGTTCAGGGGATTGTTTAGCTTCTAGTCGAGTGTTTTTCAGCCAGCAGTTTACTTTATTCTGAAGCACATCAAAGTTCAAATCAAAACACCTGAAATTAAGATAGCAAACTTCAAACTCCAAACTGAGATTATTTGGATGTTTGTGTCTATGTCTGGATTTAGCCCATTCTTGAGAACAGCAGAGCTGTGATGCACTTTTGAAGCCCAAACTTAATGATTTAATTTGAATCTCTCTCTGTATTAAGGTAGTAGACAAGTTACTGATATGTTTAGAGAAGTAAGTGTACATTCCCTGTTAAAGGTGGTCTGCTGCTCTCTCTGCATGAAAATAAAGTGTTTGCAGAACAGGAAGATCCCTTCAAAAGATTCACAAGCAACACAAGAGGATAGATAAACTTCAAAGAATGAGGCTGGAATAATAAAGAAGAAGGAAAGAATGAAAAGAGCAAGTAACCTGAAAACCTTGGTCACTGCAACTTCTGGGTGTAATTCTCTTTCACAGATGCACTGCAGAGTATTGACAGGTTCCGATCCTTGCTAACAGAAATGTAACCCTACTCTCCCCTGTGAGCAGGGAAGGATGTAAGTCTACAACTCAGTGAACAGAATGCTTTCTTTTAGCACAAGCTGCTCTGAATTCTGCCATCCACATGGCAAGACCCTTACCTGAGATTATACCATCATTCCATGGAACTCCTGCAGAATCATTAAAGCGGTGGAAGAATTTTTCACAACACTAGAATTTAAATTGCTTACAAACATACATGTTTAAGCTCCTGCCTTTCAGCCTGGATCACAATGCACTTAGGTTTGTGACACAAAAGTCTCCTGTTTTGTGCTGCTTGGTGGAGCTGTCTGGAGGGTGACCAAGGTGCTGCCAGCCCAGGTGTGTGTTCTGCGTGTGCTGGAGACCAGGCCACCGTGGCAGGAGCGGGCTGCCACCAAAGCCAGCAGATGGGACTGTCCCCAGAGCAAAGCAAGCCCTGAAACCAGGTGGCTGAGAATTCCCAGCTGGCCACCTGTAGCTAGGGATGGCCTGGCTGGAGGAGCTAAACCTGCTGCTTTATCCCAACGATTTTTGGAAGCTCACGTGCAGCTCCACAAAAGGGAAAGCAAGTGGGAATTAGCATGATAGCAGGTTTGTATTTTGCCAAGCTGTTTGCTTTGTTTTTCAATGTCACAGAACATTATGAACAATTTCTCCAGATGGTCAGACCTCCTTCCAACTGTCCTTTTTGAAGGTGGACTGTAGGAGAATGGGATCTTCTGGCAAGTGGTTGCAACACAGGAAGCCTATACTGGAATCCTCTTGCTGTCCATTTGCAGTTTTCAGCTGCCGAGCCCAGACAGGAGACTTTGGGTGTGCTGGTGCCAATTTGCAGCTTGGTGTCAAAAGTCAGCTTGTTCTTTAGCCTTCCACCAGCCTTGCTGTGTACCTGGAAAAGGTGGTCTGTGCAAACTGCTGTTGGCACAGTGTTGCTAATGAGCTTTTACTCCAGTGGGAGGCACTGAAAGGGCCTGGCTTTTTTCACCTGGCTTTAATAAGTGTGTCTACAGATGAAACACAGATGAGAGGTGTGATGGCTAAAGCCAATTTACAATATTGATAGTTGGCAGCAGATAAAGAGGTGATGTGTTCAGAACTAGGCTTTGTATCATACCAGTTTGGATTTTATTCTTCTACAGCAAATGAGCAATTTATGCTACCAGGCATAAAATATACTACCAGGGTTTTTGTTTTGTTTTTTGTTTTTTTTGGTTTTTTTTTCCTTTTGTGGGGACACCATGCAGCTTTTCACTTTGTGGCAGTGTTTTGAACATTCAGAACCATTCCTTCTGACTCTCAGCTAGCTGAAGTTTTCTATGTATAATAACTATCCATCCATCCAGCTGCCACAAGTGGCTGTTGAAATATCCAGACACAAATCCTGAAGAGAGTAAACAAAGGAAAACATGCTCTTTATTTCGTGAATAGATGAGCCCTGACCTCTTCACACAGCCAAGTAAATGTGGCATCTCCTTTTAAGTGCTCTAGCTGTCCTGCTTGCACTGACACACTGTACTCTGACTATTGCTCTGGGCTGATGGTTTTTTGGGCTCTCAGCACTGAGTCTAGAGCTTGGAAGAGGCACTTGCCAATGGACTGGCTGCTGCCCAGCAAAGAAAGGGGGTTATTTGTGTCTGCCTTCCTGGGGTTATTTGTCTCCATAAATGCACACTCTATTCAGTGCTGACAATTCCCACAGTTTTATGATATGGCTCAATATTTAGCACTGGCCTAAGAGCCAGGCCTGGGATGTTGTGTGGGATGTGTAGAGGTCATATGGTTATCAATGTAAAATGGGCTGGTTTCCATTCTGGGGTACAGTGGTTTGGAAGCACCAAAAGGTAATAGCAGAGTTTTCCTTTAAATTTTTCTTTTTAAATATTCTACCACATGTGTTTTGGGGTGCATGAGATGGCTTCTGGCAGAGTGAAGTTGACAATACTTCCCTCATCTGTTTCCAGTGAAACTGTGGTAAAGGCAGAGCCTGCCCTGGCAGTGCCTGCAGCTCTGAGCTCCACTGTGCACGGGTGCAGCACAGACTCAGCAGCTCAGTGTTCCTCCGTGGTGCTCCGGGGCTCTCTGCCTTGGCAAATGCCCGGCACTGGCCCCGTCCCACGGCGGCTGCAGCTTCTGCTCAGCACAGACGAGGCTGCTGGGTGCGATGGCTTTGAGGGCAGAAGGGACACGGGCAGAAGTGTCCTGGCGGAGGAAGCACTGCCGCTCACGGAGGGAATTGGTTAACTCCTCTCCTCAGCCTGCAGTTCGTGCCGGGTGGATGAGGGTGGCCAAAGGCTACGGGGTGTACTGTAATAAAGAGAGTGAGCACCCTAAAACAGTTCTGTGGGCCACGCAGGAAGCGTTTCACTCTCCTGAGGGGAGATACAGGAGCTATTCACCTGCCAGCTGATTCACAGCCCTGTAGCATCCTCAGCGATAATCTAATCTGATTTCCCGTATAATATAAACTGTGGAATTTTCCTGGCTTAACTCCTGCCTCGTGCTCTCCCCTGATGCCAGCGACAACACGCCTGTTAGACGTGTCTGGTGGCAATTTCCACACTTCCCCGTGGACCTCGTCGGTCGCGGGCAGCGCAGGTGTGCGGGGACTGTCTCCGCGCGGTGTCACTGCGGGGCCGCGGTGCTGCGGGAACTGCGGGAGATGCGGGAGGTGGGGGAGATGCGGGAGGTGGGGGAGATGCGGGAGATGCGGGAGATGCGCTCAGCCGCGCTCCGCTCTGCCGTTCCCGCTCTGGAGAAGCGCCCATTGGGAAGGTTTTGAACAACTAGGAAGCGCTGCAGAGGGTTTCCACGATCCGTTAGATCCATGCTCTGCTCTCCGTTATTCCAGGAAACTCAGAAATTGCCTCGCTTTTTACCACCAGATCAGGAGATTTTGATGTGACACTTTTACCAGTGACGTGATTTTGACTTGAAAGTCGGTCAGCTTTTTCACTGGGGTAATTTATCCATCGTCCCTGTGATGTTGTAAAGCATAAGACTCGCGAATAACCTGATGGGGAGCACAGATTTCCCATGCTTAGCCCATTCATTCCCGGAAGATTTTCCGGCTCTGAGCAGCAGTGAAACAAATGTCTAGAAAGACATGCCACGTTCGGGATGCTGACGATCCGGCTGCAGAGGGAGCCAGTCTCCAGGTAAAGCTCTTCCTCCGTACACCCTTTCCCTGTCAGGTTGTTCTCCATGTCACAGAGACTACTGAAAATCTAGTTTTCCCCGAATATCTCGTCTTGTTCCCCACACGCCTGTTTTCCGGGCCGAGTCCGAGGAGTGAGGCTGTTCGTCTGGGATTTTGTTACAAAGGAGGGGGTGAAACAGCGTTTTTGAGAGATGAGCCAGTCGGCCAGAGGTATTGGCTGAGCACTGCAAGTGTGAGCACCAGCACACAGTGCAGCTCCAGAGGCTCTGGAGCAGCCTTGGCTGGGTTGGACAGTTGCTGCACAGATGGCTGGAGCTTGCCCAGCACACATGATTGAGTCAGAGCTGACCAGACCCACCACATGTGCTCCAACTTCTGCGGGCAAACGCAGCAACTCGGAGACCCACCCAGGGCCACGGTGGCAAATCAATTTGGGGATCCCCGAGTCAGCAGAGCTCAGCCCTCTGGGCAGCCTCATGGTTTCTGTGCTTCTTCCTCCTACAACATGGTGGTAGCAACTTGCTTTGTGTCCCTTGGCTTAGAGCCTGGCTGCTCCACGGCCCCAGTTCAGAGCAATGTGTTTGCCTCACTAGCTCCAAAAAGCGAAAGGAGCAGAAAGCAGAGAAAGCTGCTCTCACCTGGGCAGCTCTCAGGCTGCTTTCTTAGGGGTGGTGGTGGTGGCTGCCAGCTCCACGTCCCAGTTCTGCATCTTGGGCTCTGCTCAAGCAGAAAGCTGTGGAGGGAAAGAGTCTGTATCAGTTCCCAACCCAGGGCACGAGGCAGCGCTTAGTTTTCCTCTGGCTTTGGTTGCCTGGCTTCTGACCGTGTGTCTGTATGCAAAGCATTCTAAATCTACATGAGCTTGGATTCCTCTTCACCATGGAAACACATAAAGTGACAAGTGGGCAAAGGCTGATAGTGCCAGCGATAGGGAATAAGATGCAAATATTTTGTTCTCACTTGGAGGATACTGTTCCTGTTCTGTGAGGCTCCCGTGGCCCACCTGAAAGGATTCAGTGCTGTGAGGTCCGTGTCTGCCCCACAGCCAGCAGGCCTTTGCAAACAGTGTGCTGGGAGGAGTTTGGGAGGCATGCTGGGCTGAAGGGATTTCTGTGGTGGCACAGGTGGTCAGTGGCAGGGACAAGAGCAGATCTCTGTATCTCAGCTCCAGCCCGGTGCTGTAGTTCCCAGTGTGTGCTTGTCTGTTTCATGGCTCTGCACAGGTGAGCACAGCTGAGACCCATGCTGGGATTTCAAAACCTTCCCTCATGTTTTCCCACACGAGCAAGCTGATGGAAGCTCTTTTCCGTTTTGTCTCAGTCCCATGGCCAGGAAATCATCATTTTGTTTCACCCTTTTTAACCTCAGCTTAAACTACTGCTTAAACGGGTTGAAAAAATAATACACATGTCACTATCACTATCTAGTTTTCTGTTTATATCATTAATAGCAAGAAACTATTGAAAGCAAAGCTTTTAATGGGAAAGCAAACAGTTTTAGGAGTAGTTTGTTTCAGGCTGTGGTGTTGAATACATACACGGATAGAAACCCGAATGCAAAGGGGTTGAAACAGGAGTCCACCTCGGTCTCGTTGTTGAATGAAGCCCATTTCTCGGCGTGCCCTGGGCTCTGGCTCGTGGGCAGAGCTTCGGGGGCACAAGACGCGCCCAGCACAGCCCGCAGCACCCGGGGAGCGCCGCTGGCACCCGCGCCGCGCTCCGCTCCCGAACAAAGCCCCTCGGCATCTGCGCCGGGAAGTCACCAATTGCCATATGTCACCCTGCTCTGCATATGTTTGGAGGGCGCAGCCGCCGGCGCTGTCCCACACAAAGGGGCCGGGGCCGGGGCTCCGCAATCTGCCGGCCCGCCGAGCAGCCGCGCTGGCCGCGTCCCTGCGAGCTTGGGCACCGGAGCAGCGCGGCCCCGGCCCGGCCGGATGCTCCGCAATCTGTCGCTCCGGGAGCCCGCTCCGGGGCCCGGCTGTCGCGGTCTCCGCGGCCCGCGGAGGAGCAGGCGGGACGCGGCGGGGCCGTGCCCGGCTCGGCCGCCGCCGCGGGGCTGCGATGCTCGGCCGGGACCGCGCTCGGAACCGCGCCCCGAGCTGACCCTGCCGCTGCCTCCAGGAGTTCTGCTTGTGTTTGCTTCATCAGCACCAGCGCGGGCCCGGCTGCGAGTCACTCGGACTCCCAGAACGGGAAGAAATGGGATATTTCCTTAAGTTACCCGAGGCACATCCTTACTCAAACAGCCGATATAGATGAGGTGAAGCAGTGGTGAAATATATTGCCCCCCAAAAAAAGACTTGCTGCAAGACTTCCTTCAGAAACCCTTCAGTTCAAGCCTAGGAGGCGTAAAAAGTGTCTGCACTGTGAACTTCTCTCGGACAAGCCTTTGAGTGGCTCAGCCTTGCTGGGGATTGCAGGCTGAGCTGCTGCTTAGAGGAGCCCCAGGAAAATAAATACCTGCTCCTGAAGGATTCACATCCCACAGGGGCCTTCTCCAGGAAACAGTTAAAGGCCACCTGTTGAGCAGTGAGGATGTGATAAAGTGCTGAAGTTCTGTACCTTCAGATGTACCACTCACCCCACTATCATCCATTTGGAGACTACAGAATAGTGTGTGTACACATGGAACTGAAATTAAGTCAGGGAAGAGAGTTTTATTTCAGTATTTATTTTATTCGGTCTTTATTTTTTTTTAATCTAGGTAAGACTGGGTGCTCGTTTCACAGACTGTAATTGTTATGCTAACTTCTCTCACTTGGCCCTCTGTCCTGAAGTGTCTTTTGACATACAACTTGTACAAAGCCATAAAAAACCCCTGATGTAGCAGTGTAATTTTATAACACTCACACATCTGTTTCCACTGATGGCTTTGAAGCCCAGTAATATGGCTAAGTTAGAAAAGAAAAAGAGGGAAAAAAACCACCACCATGTTTGTAGAAATATGACTAATGCCCAGACCTGCCTGTACTTGCTAAAATGTGCTAGGATGAAAATGTTAACAGCTTGGCCAAACATCAGAAAATCACTGCTTCATCTGATGCTATTGGCTGAAATATTCAGTAAAGGCAGAGCTGGAAAAAATAGTGATGCTTCCCTGGGCCTCAGGGTGGAGCGGCAGAGAGAGATGTCCCACTGGTGACTGAGAGATGCTGCTAAGAGCCTGACCCCTTGCATGGGCTGCCCATGCTGCTGCCACCCTGTTGTGAGTGGCCTGGTAGCACTGGGCCTGAAAAGATTCCTGCATCTATCACTCAGGAACTTGGAAGGTGGGCACATGAGGGGCCCTTCCTGGATGGCACCCCAAAAAGAGCCTAATTGACACTTTATATTTTGCTTGTGAGGCCATCTTCAGGCTGCACAAGGCGAGCCCAGGGTGAGTCAGCAGCCACTGAAAATGCGTGGCTGAAAATCACTTTAAAATGCTTCACTTCCCTGAGGGTGGGATTGTTCTCCTAAGTCCCCATAAGCTTCTGTGGTTTACCTTGAACAGGAATATTTCTGCAGCATTGACACCAACAGCAGGATCTGTCTCTTTGGTATTTATCTTGGCACACCTTATGGAAGGTGAAGGAATAAATCTTTGGATTTGTGCCTCACAGCTGTCCTAAAATACTGTGCTCTGCCTTCAGGTGACAGTCTCTGTCATGCCTGTCTTCCAGTGAGGCACAGCTCCCACCTGCCTGGCTGGGAGAGAGGACATCCACTGGGCTGTGTTTGTGCTAAATCCTGTCCACCCAAGTGTCATCCCGTGAGCACAAAATGATGCAGCAGAGGGGGTCTGTGATAAAACCAGAGGTGCTCTACTCTGCAGTTTCACCTTCCCTGGAAGTGGCTCCAGGAATAAAGGACAGTGCTTCAAACAGCCCTTGCCATAGGCATGTAATTCATTATGCTCTTCATGCAAGGATACATTGAAACCCAGTTCAAAGAGAAAGGAAAACCCTTTTGCACTAAGCAGAGATCAGATTATTCTGCAAGCACAAAAACCTTTTGAGTAATAACTTTTCTGTGGAGAGTCAGATGGTTTCTACATGCTTAGTAGTGCTAGTTTCCCTTGAACTGTGTAATTCAACTGAGGTGCCTGGTTGAGCTTTTAAACCATCCCAAGCACAGCTGCATTCCCAGGCTGGCAAAGCCACTGAGCTCCCTTGCAGGGTCAGTGTCTGTGGCATTTGCCCTTGGTCGTGGAGGGGTACAAGGGTAGTCTGGCTCAAATGGAGGTCACTCTACCTTCACCAGTAGCTGGGAGTAAAGCTGGAGGTAAATTGGCACTTTAAATTTCTTTTTATTCATGGAGGGTTCCAGGAGAAGCAGAGCCTCTGTCATTTTTTGTGCACAGGGTATCACACAGGCCAGGTGACAGAGAATTCGGATCAAAGCCAGGAGAGTTCATGGCTTATTGTACTGGCAGTGGAGAAATACAGAGAAATAAGCAATTGACCTGAAATAGAATTAGCAGAAGTCAAGAAGTCAAGATGTTACGGTAACTGGTAGAGTTTTCCCTCCTTTTAGCAGAGCTGAATGTTTAATTTGTTTAGCAACTGAAAGTGCCTGAAAGGGAGGATGCTGATGGTGCAGAGGAGAGCTTTGCACGAGAATGGGAAAGACAGTGTATTGCATTTACTTATATTGGTAGCCTCCTAAAAATACATATAGACTGGAGTAGCAGATACAAGCTGTTCCCAAGCACCAAACTGTGTTTCTGAGCTAGATGACAGCAAGAAAGGGAGCACTACAGGCATTATTGTATTTTTTGTTCAGGTGAATCAAATCTTTCCAATCCTTGGGCCTAATTTATGTTGATGGATGAATTTCTACTTTATGTGTTCAGACTGTGCACCAGAGAAGACTTGAGAAGCCAAAAAATCTTGTGAAAAATCTTACCAAACCCCTTTTGTTGAGGGTCCTACTTGATATTCTCTTAATTAGGCAGGAAGAAATAAGTCCCTCTCCAAAGGAGACTCAGAAGAAGTTGCTGTGCATAGTTATTCATGATGAATGCTGCAGCTCTTCTTTCTGAACACAGATCCAGAGAGGAGAAGGCAGACAAACTTCCAGGTTTACAGCAGATCAGTGGCTGGCAGGAATATGGGAGGGGGGAAGGAAGGTGAGAACTAAGAAATCTCTTAAAAATCAGTGGCCACCTCTGCCTAGGGGTCACAGGTATCTCTAAATTGGTACTCCTTTTCTCTTCTGCTAATTAGTAGTGGCTACAGTGGAAGTGCATATTCTGTCAGCCTGAATTTAGTTAGCTGAGAAGGTAGACTGTGCCTTTTAGGTGCTCTTTTTAGGGTAAACTCTTCCTATTGGGCATGCTTTATTATCCTGGGATCCATCCTTCAATGACTTGATATTGTGGCAAATTTCCTGTATCCCAGCTGGGATCACAAGTGTGTCCAGTAAAGCCTATTACTTCCCAGGATATCCTAGCATTGAGGGCACACTGAACACATGGGTCATAATTGTTTGTACAGTCTCTATATATCTTTCTATATATAGTCCTATATATCTCTATGTTTCTTCTTTATCTTTATTTATATTTATTAATTCAAAGCCCATTTACAATGATTCCCTTTATTTAAACCTCCTCTGGATTCTATGTGCTTGTTTGTGCCTCCAGGAAAATCAATCTGAGTGGGATACTGAGCACAGCTGCAATAAAGGAGAAAGAAATAAAGCAGACAGTGAAATATGACGTGTTCTCTCCAGAAGGGAAAGCAGAAGCCTCAAGCCAAAGTCCAAAGGTTGCTCCTGCTGGTAATGCTCTTATCTAACCTGGTTATACCTGGTGCTTGCAGGTAAATGGATTGAGCCATTCTGCAGCCATGAAACGAGCACAGCAGGGCCTGATGAGCCTCGCTGCCCCCCGTGCTGCACCCACACTGCAGTGCAGCAGCACACACCAGAATCCTTCAGGGTACAGCTGAGGCGGGGGGGGGGGGCACATCCTTGTCTTGGGCATTCCCAAATATCTGGGCCTCTTCAGTGGAAGGGCTGAGGAGAAAATGTGGGGCCTCCTGGGCTCCTGGCTGAGGGACTTCTGTCAGATGTTCGGCTCACAAACTGGTGCTTCATATAAGCACAAGCCTTGACTTGGTTATCACATGGAGAGATAAAGCCAGTCATTATAGGGATTGATACAATCTTGAAATGGAAAGATGGAAGAATGGATGTTTCTTCTAAAGATATTTTGGCTTGTGTCTTGGTCTGACTTTCAAGCTTTTTCATTCACTTGCTGGCAGAGAAGTTTCTAGTCCTTTGGCTCTTGCCAAGGCCTCTCTGTGCCTAGTGTTTCCTATGCTGCATTTTCCTACATATTTGCTATATTTTCCCTTGTGTGGGACTGTGTACTCTCCCAACACCAGAGCTGTTTCCTAGTTTTCAGCAGAGCTGAGCAGCTCTGAGTCCAGAGTTCTCCTTGGGTTCTTCTCCAATGGCTGAACAGCATCTTCCTGTTTCATGTTTGAATAAAAAGCTTAAATATTATACAGCATTCCTCTTTTTCTATTTGTTAAAGAGACTGGGCACCCTGGCCCCCCAGTGCCTGTTATTTGGGCAGTCTGAGGGTGACAAAAACCCAGAGATCCCTTCAGTAATCATGACCATCTCTTATGCAGAAATACTGCTCTGTCCTGCAGGAGCTGCAAGGGGCCATCTTGTTTGCTCAGCCCTGAGTGTGTGTCTGGAGGGCTGCCAGCCTCACCAACCCCCTGATCCCCTGTTCTGCAGGGAAGAGCAGCCACCACACACTCTCCCAAGTCAGGAGGGGCTGACAGACACTTCACAGGTCCAAACTGGGCAGAGCCATCCACATGGCTTTTATTTCTTTGGTCCCCTCGACCTCCCATCCACCTCCCTTCACAGGAAGCCTTTGGGCACCCCCCATCTTGAATTCTCCACCCCCTCCCAGATCTTTCCTATCTGTAAATCTGTCTGCTGCTGCATCCACAGCTTTTCCATGCAGAGACATACCCAAGAAAGCCAAATTTGTGCAGAAACGTCTGATGTTGGCAGTGGTGACCTGCAATGATCCACCTACTCAAAGACAGAGAGCTCTGCACCTTTCTCTCAGAGTTTCAGGTGTTATCTGATATTCTTCTCCCCTTCCACCACTCAGTGGTCCCCTACCACTGTATTGGCCATATACATAGTAATTCATAATAATGAGCACCCTGTACTCTTTCCTCAGGCAGGCCCTCCTGGTTCATTCCTCTTTTCTCAGATTCATTTCCAGCTGCCTCTAGCTGACCAACACTGACTTGGGCTCTGCCTTTTTATCTGTCTGGCCAGAAGTCACAGAAAATCCTTCTCCTCTGCAGCCCTCTGGAACAGCCTTTACATCTCCTGCTTCATCAGCTTCATCTTCAGATCATGGCTAACTCTTCCTTTCCATTACTGTTCCAGTATTTTCAAGCTAATTTGCCTCATTGTGCTTGTACTTATTCCCTGGTTCCAGAGGTACCGGGCTGTCCTCCCACCTCCTCCCCCGCTGAGATACCACACTGGCCTGGAGCAGGACAAGAAGAGCCTTCCTGACCACCTGTGTGGGTCCTCTCATGGCTCTTGAACCCTTAGCCTTGCTCTCAGAGTGCCTGTTACCTTTGTACTACTTCCAGCACTGATGTTCTCAATGGGAAGAGGTTTTGTTTGCATGGGATGAAAAAAAATGCTCAGCTGATGCCATAGCTCTTCCTTGAGTCCTCTGCATGCACTGCAGGGAAGAGGAATTGTGGTGCCTGGTGATCAAGGAATAGCCTTGCAGAGAAGGGCCCACTTGCAGAGAAAGATTCTGCAAAAATGAGGGGGGGGGGCTGTCTAAGGTCTCAGGACACCTCTCCCATGTAATGACTGCTCGCAGGACGCTGTGTCCTTTGTCATCTGGGAAGTGTGGGAAAGCAGGCCAGGAAAACAAGAGCCTGGAGGAAGTTTGAAGTTTGCTTGTTGCTGCCCCACATCTCCCCATTCCTCTGTGCTTACCCAGAGCCTGTCCCTGGGCACCTCCAAGGTATTACTCACCACCTCCTCCCTCTAAGCAGAGATCACTGCAGCAGATAGGCAGTGTGAACCCTGCTGAGACTGGGGCTCTGTCTCCTTAACTCTGGAGGTGAGCTGCACCATCGAGTTTCCACCCATCATGGTGTTCTGGCAATAAAGCTTAGCTTAAACCTTTTTGATATTAATCAAAAATATCATATAATGATAGTAAAACAATACAGATATTTCACAAAGAAGCCATCAGATTCTCTGTGCCGTGGCATGCTGTGGTGTGTGTGCAGTGTGGTTGAATCTAGTACTTCACTGCCTGAGTTTTTCACGAGAGTTCATGTTAAACCTAATGGAAGGGCCAAACAATAACAATACCCCATTCCCCCTTCATCTCCTCCAAATAACATAAATCTGTGTCAAAAAGGAAGTTGTTATAACCTGGATGCTGTTCTTGTCCATTTTGCCAAGAACATTTGCTCACTAAGAGGTTCAACATCACAGGTGAAAGGATAAGAAAAGACAAGTATCTTGGAAAAAAAATTAAATCTCTGATAACAGTGCAGAGAACACATGATTTAAGCTGAAAGGAATTTTTAGAAATTTTGAAAAAAACCCCACCCTTATTCTTTGGTCTCTGCCAACAGAATAAAATTGGAGAAGTACCTTTAAGTATGGCTAATAAACTTACCTGCTTGGGGCAGGAAAAGAAATCAGTTTGTAGTTTGTCAAGCCCCTGGCAAAGTCAGCTGCTCATGCAGCTCAGTGCTCTGTTCCAACAGAGGGTAAGTTTGAAAGCTGCTGCCATAGCCTGTCTGCTGGAGGTCCAGAAGGCAGAGCACTAAGGTGCATTGCAAGGCTAGGACCAATCCTCTCACTGACCTGCACAAGTAAGAGGAACAAAAAGGGACCTGGACATATTAATCACAGTTCCTGAACCTTTTTCACTGGTGGCCCCAACCACCATCCATAGTGGGACACTGCCTTGAACAGAGCTAGAAGACAGCTATGATGCCAAGGGCTCCAAAACTGTGTGTGTGGACATCTCTTGAAGCTGATAAACAGGTTTAAAAGCAGATTTATGGAAAAAAAATTTTTTTTTGCTTTCTGCTCTTGTTTTGATATCATCTAGGTTGCACATTTATGCTCTTAGCTCTGAGAACTGAGGGGCACAGAAATCAGTATTTTTGAAATTCATCAACCTAAACCAATAATGGACTCTGTGCATGCACCCAAAGCCACACATCTGTGGAAAGAAGGTGGCTTGAGAGGTCCCCAGTGAGAGGTAAACTGGGAGCAGTCACTTGCACTCGGGTGTCTTTGCTCACCTGGTTGTTTCAGATACTCTTCTGGCCATTGCTCATTTTGCTCTTTCCTTTTCTCTCTCCCCAAAATGGAGCTGACAGCTCTTCATCTGTCAGGGAGGATGCAGGGTGCCTTGCTGAGCTTTTCTGGGCTTTATTGAGCCTCCCCAGTGAAGCCCACTAGAATGGAGTCTCCAGCACCCCTTTCCCTTTAGCTTAAAGAGGATCTGTCCCTAAGTAGAAAGGGATAACAAAAAGTAATACAGGAGGGAAAATAAAACCCAAACCAAAAAACCAGCAAATTATATTTACCTAAGTGAATGTTTGTCTGTTTTGTTGTAGCTTTTATTTTACTCTGATTCTCCTGCCTTCTTCTGCTGGGCAGTTTTGATGGTGGTGGTCTTTAAATGATCCTTTTCCTTCCTTTTTCCTATTCAGTCCTGTCTTCAGCTTTGCATTTTCTTTGAAAAGCAATGCCCTGCTGTTCGTTTTCTCATAGTCACTTGCACTCTGGGTTTGTACATTTTCCTTTTTCTTTCACTCCCAGTACAGTGCCTCTACCCACTCCCTTACCATCTTCTAGTGTGCCCAGCACAGCTCTGGCTCTGAGGGAACATCAGCGATGCTAGGACAATTCACAGCCATGAACCAGTTAAGTGTCACACCTCCCTACAAGGCAGGTAATTATTTATGAGCATTTGGAAGCTGCCTCTGTTTGGGGTAACAGATTGTTCAGCTGTTCCTGCTCACGGGGCCCCACACAACAATAGTGAGGCTGCAAAAGGTCAGGGTTGGAATGAACAGCTAGAGCTGTGTGTGGGGACTGCAGACATCTGCTAACACATTGCTGAGCTCTGAGCTCTCCTTTTACTCGCGGGTTTGTGAGCATGAAACGTCTCCTGTGTCTTAAAAAAGAATTAAAATCCGCAGAAAACTCTACCTCTGGATTCTGTGCTCCATGGAATGGCACGGAGTGACTGGTGTGGCTTCTCTGTTCCCTGCCCGAGCAAAGCAGCCCGGTCCCACGGAGGGGCTGTGGCTCCCTGCCCGGCAGGGAGGGGCGGCGGCTCCCACCGAAACCAGTTCCCCAAAAAACACTCGGTGACACTCACGGGGACTCCCAGCCCAAAACGCTGCCTGACGTTTTCCCAAAGGTGTAAGATTTATGTGTTTAACCTAAATTAATTAAGAAGCAGAGTCTGAATTAAGAAGCAAGTTGCTTCTGAAACAGCTAACACACTTCAAAGGGCCGAAGCCGTATACTTAATGGGAACAAAGAGGCGAAAACAGGGTCAAAACAGACCATATCTGTGCCTTGTTCTCACCCCATTCATCTTGCACACGGGGCAGGGGGGTGCTCTGCTGGCATTTTAAAAATAGCAGTGGAACATCTGCCACCCAAAGGAGAATCAGGGAGTGTGGGAGGGGGCATGTGGTTTATTCAAAAGCCACTGCTCCCCCATGGAAGCAGAAGATGAGTCAGATGTACTTTTTCCCCCCTCTACCAAGTCCTGGTCTTTTCCCCATTGATTTCATTTGATCCAGGATATCCCTCTTATTCTCTTTTTCTTTTTTTCCCCTAGCTAGGTTTCACTTTGTGAATGCAGGAGGCAAATTGATCTTATTTCATCCTCTCATCATACCAGGTACAGCTGTCAGCTGAGGGGCAGGTGGTTTAAGAAAAACAAGAAATGAGTCTCTTGAAAACATGGCACATTTTTAGGACCTCAGTTCCCACAGTGTTCATTTCTTCCAGTGTCCTGGAAGAAACAACCTCAGACAACTCCCGTGCTCCTCAGTCAGTTCTAGTTGCTCAGTTAATGATGTATTTGTACCATTTATTCCAGATCATTCCTGCTTCTGGAATTAAGAGAGATGGGTGGCTTTTCCCATTGTAATGGTGTGGTTTAAAAGATGTTTCACCAGAATCCACCACCGTTTCTTTAGGAAGACACACAAGCAAGAACTAGGATGATGGATTCCCCATTGAACACAGCTTCCAGGTGTGCCAGCCTCGAGTGCCATCCCTCCAGGCTGCTGTAAATCCTGCTGGAACTCCCTTGCACCTTTAGGAAGCCACACAGACATTGCTGCAAGTCTGGCCTCGTGCTATTTTGAAAAAGTGTTTTGAAAGCTACACCTAACATTAAGAAGAGATTGATGTAAGAGATCACGACAAATGCACAAAACACTTTCATTTTCTTTATTTTCAATTGATACTGTATGAATACAAAGTTTCTAGAAAGCTACAAAAATTCTACCACTTTATCAAGAAGGCATCAAAATGTGTCACTTTGCAAAGACATGAAAACACCTGCAGTAACCGACACAAAAATAGCATTTTTAGAGTGATGAAATAATTGCACTTAACTGTCATGGATATTAAAGTTATCACACATATGTACCGCGAAAGCTAGAATACATTTTTTTTTTTACAAAGCACTTTATAAAAAAATTCTCTGCACACAAAACCTATAATTTTCATATTACTATCATACTAAAGATAAATTCACTTTAAAGCCAACACTTAAAACATTTTAAACAAACAAAAAAAAAAAAGGTACCAGTACCTACACACAGACAATAACAAATACAAGAATACTGTACTGCCAAGAGGTTTGACTGAAACTCCTTTTGAAAGCTTCTGCAAATATGTTAAGAAAACATTGGAGAACATTCAGTTTTTTTCCAAGAGCCTTCCCTCACTGTCTAACCTAGAGGTACTTTATCATCAAAAGGCAAGTTCTACATCAAAAGTTACCAGCAGCAGTACAATATTAAAGTAACCACTGACCATATATGAATATGCTTAAGTCACAAACCCATTTTATACACATTACACAAATAAACATAAAGTGAGAATTCCATTAAGTCATTTACAAATGTGAACAAATGCACATGGCAAAAAAACCCCAAAACAAAACAAAACCCCAACCTGTTTTACATAAAATGTACTGAAGAATTAAAGGCTATTCAGGTTTTCAATGTTATAAAATTCTTTTGTCTTTTTTTTTTTTTTCAGGCACATATTGTATTTTTTGTCTGCAGTCATGAGCCTGAATCAGAGGCCCATAAAACAAAACAAAAACAAAAACACATATTCTGTAAGGAGGTAACAGGGATCCATCTCCTTTTAGTCAACCGAGTGCATTTAAGATTTAATTTACACACTAAAACTAATTACATGATGTCAGCAAGAATGACCTGAAAAGTTAAAAGATGAAGATGTCCAGAGTGTTTCTTGTACTTTGACTTATCCAGCCTCAATCTTTCTTGGGGGGGGGAGGGGGGCTAAACATCTGGTTATGAAAGATAAGAGGGGGAAAGGAGATCATCCTGAGCAAAGGACAAAGCCGGGCTCTACTCCTCACATCCGCCTGTGCCCAGGCACGTGTATCCTCACGGGAAAAGGAAAGGGGGGACAACATCAGGGCTCTCAGTGTGACTGACTGAGGGCTCCAGGGAACTCCCTGGGGCACTGCTTCAGGCAGCAGGCATGCCCCGGGACTCGCAGTGGAAAAATAAATAGATACGGATTAGCACGTCGAATGTCGTATCTGCCTGGGACTGGCCAGTTACTTCCATTCAACATTAATGTACACCCTTCATTATTCCCAATAGCCCATCCCGTGGGGGCTCCACGGGACAGGCTACTGCCAAGCTGAGCTGTAGCTGTGGTGGAGAGGGAAAGTGAGAAACAGGCATTGGATCTGCGATTCCTTCAAAATAGTGGTGCAGTACCTAAACAAAATCCATCTGGAATTCAAGTAAGTAAAACTACATTTGTTAGTAGTAATTTTCAACAGCCCCAAATGGTACCATTATGCTTGTTTGAATGAGACAGAGGTGTGGTTTATCACAAACATTGACTAGTACCGCCAAAATGTTTGGCAATAACTGAAAAAGCATGTTCTGCTTGTGGGCCAAAAGTGTCTTTGCCCTACCTCAGTCTCATTGAATTCAACAGGATTACTTGTCTTATAGAGGTAAGTGAGATTTAGACCTTGAAGGAATAACAAAAATAATATTTTAGAGAAAGGGAATTTGAATTATCACAATATTTACCACACAGTGTCACAATATTTCTCTATATAAAAAGTTAATCTTAGTTTTCATCAAATACTTTAAAAATCAAGTTAACATTGTATTCACAACTATATAATCCCTCTGACAGCTTTTGGTTTTGCTGATATTTGTTCTTTCTAAAATTGTTAAAATGTTGCTCCTCTTCCCATCGATTTCAGTTGTGGTGGAGAGTATGGCCCCCGTTCACAGAAGGTATCAAATACAGACACATTACTAAGAGGAGCTAATCTTGTGTTGTTTTTTTTTCCCCCCCCAAGACATCATCTGGGAGGAAAACAAAACAAAACAACCCCGTGTTTTAAGTTGTGCTGGCCAGAGTTTCCCCACCAGCACCTTCATCCACAACGCTCACACTCAATGTTTCAATGCTTAAACCCACACGATTGCATTCACCCTCTCTATGCTCAGTTCTCCATGTTCCTCTTGTTTTATGCATCTGACCTTCAGCATGCGCAGCTTTGTAAACAAAATCTTCTGCCTAAGCAAAGAATCTTCACAGATACCAAAATGTTATTAGAGGAGATTGATGAAGCCATGTTTGTCCACTGAAATACTGTAGGATATGGATCTCTCATTATGCAGATGCATGACCAGATGAAGAGAATATAAATGGGAATATTTTCATTTTTATATCACAGACGAATCAGTTGCTGGTTTGCAATGCTGTCAGAAATGGCAAACAGATTTTTCTTCAGCAGGCTGATCATTAGCAAAATCCCTTTGCTATGAATGGTGCTCTTTTGTGAATGGAGGCCTGTAGATTCAACTTATTCCAATAAACCAAAGGCATTACGGTGATAACTAAATATTTTTGGTCTCTCTACAAATTGTCATTATTATGGCAGCACTTTTCTAAGCTGGAATTTCAAACCAAAGGCACTTTCATGCTAGAGTGCAGAAGAGTCACAATTAATTATTTGGTCATGAAATTTAAAAAGGCAGCATTCATTAATACAATTCATTTTTCACGGAGAACTAGGGATCTGTAACCTTTCCTTTTGGTATAGGCATCTCACTGCAATGGGACTGACTTGTACAGACAGCTGGCTTAGACCAAGCAGTCAAAGAGCGTTTCTGCAGGGGAAAAATACGGATATTTAAAAAATGGAACCAATTAATAAAACAATGTATAAAATTTAATGTTAAGAGGCTAAAAGGTACTTCTAATATAATGCTAAGGCACTGCATATTGTAATGCTTTGGCAGCTCTCAATTAAAAGGTTCCTACAAAAAAGTAACAGTAACAAGATAAGTACTTCCAGCTTACAAAAGAGCTCACAGTTTACAGGCAGCCTGTTGGACTACACACCCCACACTCAACAGTTGAAGGATTAAGGCTTTTAAGAATTAACATATACAGGGTATGGATCATTTACAGAAGTGTAAAGAAAAGACGATGGAAGTAGTTTCCCTAACATTACACATGTGAACACCAATAAACATTGTGACTGTTTATACCCTATAGTTATGGCATATGTAGTGTGTCAGATCCTACTAACAAAACCCAAAAACCTGTACCTGGTTTTGCAAATTGACTTACATACTTTATATGCCTTAAAGAGTTTGCTTGTTATAAAAAAAAAAAATCACCAAACCCACAATTCAAACCCTAAATAAAAGACAACTTTAGAACAAAAACCAAAATGTAGTTTTTGACTTGTAACACCAAGTGCTTAGAATAAAGGGCTACCGTTAGGCTGTTACAATGCAGTGCTTTTCCTGACGTGATTGTTAGTGTTCAAAATGAGCGTTAAAAGAGACCTTGCCATGGACACGCTTCTCTGTTCACTTCGCAGAGTATCAACTGAAAGATCATCAGCCCTAATATCCACAAGCAGGCAACAGCTAGACATCACAGCAACCATCCAAACCATCCACCTCATGGAGTCAGATCAGGCTGAGGGATTAAAGCAGTCTCCCTTCCCCTTGGTGATGTTTGCACCCTCCTTGAACCTGAGACCTCACTGGTGTTAGGGATGGTCCTGGTCTGATCCACTACTTCACCTAGGCTACAGTCTAGTCCAGACATTTCAACAGTGTCAGAAGGGACCAGACATTTCAACTTCTAACAGAAGGGACCATGAAGGAATAATTTAAAGAAAAGAATTAGACTTGCTCGTTTGAAGACTGCAGCACTGGGCCTGGGAGTAAATTCTGTGCTTAAATTGTGCATGGGAACTGTGCTGATTTTGGATTAAATTGACTTTTGGTAACGAGAAGAAAGTGTACTACAAGAATGTATCATAATGGGTAGGGAGGAGGGGCCTGCTAAACATGAACTTTGAGTCAGGACTGCAAAAGACTCTCCTAAGAACCTTCTTTGCTGATAACTCATTGCTGATCCCTAAGGTGGCTTGTGCTTGGTCGGCCTTTCAGACAAATGTTCTGCCTGAGAAGCCTCTGCTGGCCCAGCACCTGCCCAAACAACTTCTGCTTGGGCAGCCAGGGGCAGCAGGGGGAGAGGAGCTGAGCACCACCCTCTGTCCTGAAGGGGAGGGCTGAGACTGCTGCTCTCACCAGTGCGGACCCCAGGCAACCGCTCACACCCGTGGCCGTGGTGCAAGCCTTACAGTATGAAATATCTCCAGCTGTGCTTCACTTCCTGGAGTCTTCCCTGAATTTGTCAGAAGGATGAACACTACCACATCCAAGAGGACAGCAGACCCCACATGGTAGGTGTGTGTTTGTTTCGGATAAGGTCTTCGCCAGACCTGGGGAGACAACTGGGAGAGGTGTAAAAGCACCATGATTAAGAGGAAAAGGAGAGAAAAAAAAATATATATATTCTCCACTTTCCAATTTTCTTTGCCTGATGTTGGTTGTGATTTTCTAGCGTCTCACAGATATTAAAGCTGCTGATCCTTTCAGAGGTGTACACACTCTTCTTTCAAACACATCAGTGTTTCGCTCTCTGTTTGCGAATGACTCGATGCTGTCGCATTGTCAGTTGGTTCCGTTCATCTCTCGATTTCAGAGTTGCAAGTTTTTTGCTCAACTTATTAGAAAACACAGTTGTCCATACAAAATATAACCGCACACACAAGACTACATATAATGCAAGTCTAAATCTTCAGTATTTACCTACTTATTGCAAAATGAGCCATCTTTATCATTAAATAATCAAATTTTCATATTAGTACAATACAACTTTATACTCTTTTAAAATACACTAGATATGTTAGGGGTAAGGGGTGATGTTTTCTTTCTCTGCAATACCTGTTTGAAAGTTTAATGGATTAGAAGATTAGTTTTAGTGTTGAGAAAAAAATACAAAATTTGCCTAATTTTAGGACCTGTCTGTTTCTATCAGGCATTTCTTAAGGCTATATTTTTCATTTGGTTTCAAACAGAAAATTGTTTCATTTTAAAAAATAATTTAGTGAATTACATTCGTCCATATCTTCCACCCTAATTAGTTACAAAGATAATTCTATAGAGATTATTAACTTTGTGTACTCATTTACAGTTATAGCTAAAGATTCATTTCAATTTCACTTGCATTGTAAAACAAGTATTTCATGTTGGAAAAAAACCCAAAATAAATTCTTATAAATGCTGTCAGTTTTTCCCCATGGCAAATGCTCTGTCATACATTTTTCTATCAGAATTAAAAATAGGCCTCCACAGACAGAGGCTTTAGGTTCTTAAATACAGTCTTCCCAAAGAACTGCAGTTTACAAATTTGAAGAACACTTAGTTTTAGAAATAATTTTTACAACTGTACCAGAATTTCACAGCTACAATTATATATGAACACATTAAAAATGACTTCACTAAAACAGGATTTAGAAAAATGTGGGTGAAAGTTGGGCCAGAGGCACTGCCACTTAGTGTTGAGGTTTACAGTCTGTGTTTTGATAAAGAAGTGAAATGAAGTGTATATATAAATAACTGCTCAGTCCTTTACAAGCCTGTAGATGTGATGCTGTGCTCCATGTTCGCTGTTCGACACTTCGAACACACAAGCCATGCAGAGCAGGGTTTCTTGTGTATCCCTGTTTGTTACCACCTGTGTGGGGGAAGGAAGAGGCAGACAGGACATCACACACCTGGAAACAGCAGGGCTGAAACAAGAGGTGACCCGTGTCACCTCCGTCCTGCCCCAATCCCCCGGCAGCAGCGGCGCACGGCTCTGAGAGCTGGCTGAGTTGGTACCACAGAGCAACAGGGAAAGCAAGCTGGGTCACTGGATGGAAGTGGCTCAAAGGCCACCACGTGGGCCATTCTCTGTGCTCTAGGGAACCTGTTGGGTGTTTGCTGCCTGTTTTCCCTGCCCAACAACTAGTTAACACCACTAACCTCTGCAGCACTGAGCCCCGGTAAGGACACATTAGATGAATGCAATGGTTCAAAGTTACTGCCTCAGGCTCTCTACAAGCCCCAGACTCAAATGGGAAAGAAAAGAGAAGTAAGCTGAAATTTGTGGAAAATAACAAAGATGTTTGTTCACACCCACAGCCAGCTGAGCCTTTTCATCCTGAGCGTCTATAGCGCCCAGTTCCAGGAGAATTATTCTGAAGTCAGTGGGATGGTTTGTCTGGTAAGCAACAGTGACTAAGGGATATGGAAGCTGGTTCCCAACATCACAAGCTGAGCAAGCCATACAAAGCCTGAGAGTATCTTAGAAGTGGAAAAATAAAAAGCCAGTCCATACCAATAAAATTGTGAAGTTTTCCAAGACGCTGTTCATCATGTATTTCTCTGGTAAATGCTTCAGCTTGTGTATGAAGTTGATCATATATTCACACATCGGAGAGCGGTTTATCCTGTACACGAACCGGCCATTCTCAAACCTTGCATATTCAGTCTAAAAAAAGGGATAACCATTTAGAATGTGATAATTCAGAGACAAAAAAAAAGGTGACTGGTTAATCTGTTTTTCTCTTTTTTTTTGTTTTGGTTTTTTTTGTGTAGACAGGAAAAAGAGAAAGTGTCTCAGACACACAGAAACGTCTGCTTGCTGACTCCCTGCCTGACCTAAGCAAGGCCTTGCTAAAAATGCAAAGGATCTTAATTATCAAAAATATAATATCACTACTAGTTCTCTAACCTGCAAATTAACAAACTAAATGGATGAGGATTATAAAGTCCCAAACTGAGTAAAAATGAATTAAGCCAAGAACTGTGGGGAGATGATTTTGAGGCACCTGCCTGCAAAGGGAGCAGCAAAAATAAGCTTATATGTTTACTCTTTAAGTGCACTCATACAAACATAGATATATGTAGGACTACAGCTGCAAGAAAACCAGACTGATTAGATTGCTGAGGGAGGATAAGGCTGTGACCCTTGGACTTCTGCTCTCCAGCTACCAATCGCTCAGATGGTGGTTTATGAGGATTTTTGGCTTTCTCTAAGCTTGAAATAATGGAAATTATTAAAATTATTTTTTTATGGTCACCACGATTAGAAAACATACTTAGTTTAAGAAGGACATAAACAGTGACCAGGACATCTGTAAAGGCTCAACCTTCAGCTCTAGGCTAAAATTCTCCCACAAAAACTGTTTTGTACCTGACAGATGTGGATCTGGGGCTTAGTTCCCATCTGCAATATCACTGTACAGCAAACTAACCAGAGACCTGACCACACCACACAGGTCTTTGTGCATGAAAGGTAAAAAATTATTAAAGGCACATATCCCATCACAACACCCACCTCTACTTTTTCTACTACTTGCTTTCCAAATGAGCAGACTTTGGTGGAACAGGTGATTGTCATGTTTTCTGAGCTCTCGTACTGACTGGTGACTCCATAAAATGCTCCTGTATCATCTTGGATGTTGCAGTTTAAGTCAGCCTGTGGGGAAAAAGGGATACATAGTGAAGATTTGATTTTTCATTTGACAGGGTGAATAGCATAAGCTGTCACTAGCTCACCATTCTATTCAGAAATAAGGGCGGGAGCTTAATGGTGATGACAGTGACAGTGGAAAAAGTCTGTCAGGGAAGTAGCTGCCTAATTGTTGCAGTAAAAGCCTTAGGGAATCAACAATTTATTGAAACTTTAGACAATAAAAGATGTCCCAGTGTTTCTGTGGGCTACAGGTGACGTTCTTGTCTGGCAGATAGCTGATGAACTCCCTGGAGCAAAGGAATGATCACCTGCGAGAAGCCTGGCCCCAGAGCCAACCCCTCCCAAAGTGAACCTGCCTTGCCATCCCAAATTCAGCCGAGAGAGGCCACAGCTCACTTTCTCCTTTTCTTGTCTTAAAGCAATGCAATCCTGCTGGCAGAGGGAGACAGCTGGGCACCAGGGGATGGGTCTCTGATAAGGCTCTGCCGGGCCATATGGCATTGATTCAGCAAAACACTCGACTCCACGGAGCAGTCTGAGGCAGCCCCCAGGCTTCCTGTGTGCACAGAGCCGTGCCCACCACCAGCAAACACTGCTGGAAGGATTTGCTGGCTTCCAGCATTTCCCTGCAGCCTCAGGAACCACCCAGCTGCCTCTGATAGGCAGCATCAGAGACCAAGACTGGCAGGATCAAGAGAGGAACAGCGCTACCTTCAATTATTCATGTCTGAATCCAAGCCCCGTGCATAGCAGGCTTAATTTGGCCACAAAGCAACCACACGGGTCACCTGCTGAATGCAGCCTCCTGGGCCTGCAGCAGTGCTGGAGCTGTTCTGCCACTCTGCTCTTGGACATCATGGACCCATTTTCAAAAGCCCTTCACTTAAAGCACGCTAATATGGATACAGGCAGGCTCTAGAGATGTGCACAGCTGGATTTGTTGATTCAGGCATTAGCTCTGCTGACATCTTTGATGCCCAGGGAGAGAGTGGGCAGGGTTTTCCTTTCATGTGGAAATAGCTGATCAGCTACTGCAGCGTGACAGCAAAGAATCACCTGAACTTGAAAGTTATGCTGAGGTGAGCATTTCAGCAGGGAAATGCACTTCTGCAGCTCTTTCACTTGCAAGTCTAGCTCTGCTTGGTTCTATTTCTAATATAAAAATGGAACACAAAATGTTTGACAGGTACCTTCCTGTTTACCGTCAGACTTTTTGAAAACCCTGCTTACAGGATACTTACCTGTGCCCCATCCCTGGAAGTGTTCAGGGCCAGAGTGAGTGAGGCTTTGAGCAACCAGGTCTAGTGGAAGGTGTTGGATTTAGGTGATCTCTAAGGCTCCTTATGAGCCAACCATTCTATGATTCCATTGTGGAGCACTACCTACCCACAGTTCAGGTCATTTGTAACTGCTACCTAATTTTTAACTTGGCAACAACTCATTAATCCTCCTTAGTGTTTGCAGCCCTTAATTTGTGGTACGGCCTTGTGAGGCAATATTCTGATAACAGCACACACTGGGCTGTCTGTGGCACAGAGAAGACACAGGTCTAAGATTACTTGGGGCTGGCTTTGTAAATTAATCAGTGGAGCAGCCTCCTGAGGTTTGCACACAGTGACACAAACAGCCTCACATTCACGTATTTTGCACGAGAGGAAGAAATCCTATCGCTGTTCCCCCTTGTTTCTTGCACCTGCCTCCCGCCAGGTCAGCAGTTAATGTTTAATGTGCATCTAAAGCAGGGCTGTCACAGGGAGCTGTGAGGAATGGGTCAGAGCTGATAGTAAATATGCCATTTTCCATCACAGCTGACCTGCAATCGAAGCATGGCAAACATCTAAACACGGCAAACCGCTGCTCTGCTGGAATTTCTGAACGAGAGGGATTTCTGCTAAAACAATTGCACTGTTGCAATCCCTTAAAATGCAGTTGTTCCTGCTACCACAATTGCAGATTTTACTAGCAAAGCACTTTCTTTCCTTTCAGATAGAGCAAAATATTTAAGAAAACATAACTAAATCATCCCCCGCAATTTCACATTGTCAAAAATCGACTGCGCAGACCTTGCATTTTGAGCTGCAGTAGCAAATGCTTAGAGCTAAAAAACGATAACTTTTTATCTGCTGCCTTCTGATTTTGAAGCCCATTGAAAAAATATCTAATTGTCCTCTTTACATGCTGACATTTAACCTGGAAAAGTAACACATGTGGCCATCTGTCACCCTGTTGTTCCGTCCCACAGCTCTTCCAGCCCCTGCTGAAATCGCCGGGAGGTCTGTGTACACAACACATCCTGGCTGGGGTCTGATGTTTCTGTGAGGAACACTTGAAACTATCACTCAGTTGTCATGATTTACTCTTATGCAATCACAACATGGTTGCAAAAGTCCCATGATGATCATATGGATGAGAATTATCATCTATATGTACTTGTTTGCTCTTCCTTTTTTTTAATTTTATTTTTATTTTTTTGAGTCTAGCACACAGTAAAGGTGTTTTCAAGGAAGGACAGAATTCTCTTTGTAAACAGTTTTCACATTCAACTAATTGCTGAGATCACTGAGAGCTGAAGACTCTTCAAAAAAGTCTAACAACAGCATTAAAAATCATAGGAGTTGGCAAGCACATCCTCTTAAATGAAGGCTTCACCAAAGCCTCTTTTAGTACTACAACAATTTTGTCTTAAGGACTTAAGAATATTATTATGGCTTAAACAGTAAGGGATTTGTCTAAACATATACATCTGAAAACTGAATGGTAGTTTTCAAACTGACGAAATTAAAATAAAATTTTTGCTGTTTTTCCTTCCTTCTCAAAAGGTTATGACAAAAAAAGAAAAGAAAAAAAAAAGAAAAAAGAAAAGAGTACCTTTGTGGCCGTGAGAGTTGTAGATGTGGGAATAAAGTGATGTGTTGTAAGTGAATGCCCAGGCATTCAGCTTTAGCTCCTTACTACAGTATTGATTCCAGGGCTGGTGTCTACATTTTAGAAGGGATGTTGGAAAATTGGAAAGTGTTCAGCAAAGAGTTACAAGAATGATTTCAGGTCTGGAAAACATCCTTTGTACTGAATGACTAATGAAACTCCATCTACTTACTTTTTCCAAGGGAAGTTTTTCCACAACCTTGTCATAGCCTACAAGTTGCTACATGGGAAAGAGCCTTCTGCTAGATTAAATCTTGCAGAAAAGGGCATTAAAAGGCAGAAAGCTAAAGCTAAGCAAAAGCAAAATGAGAAACAAAGCAGGGGCTGGTAACTCTGATGGCCAGGGAATTCTCATAATTCTCAGATGAGGAGAAATCACATTACTTGAGGTATTTTTTAACCAACTGAGTATCTCACAGGGATGCTCTAGTTTGAGTGGGCTTGGTATTGTCCAAAGGCAAACTTAGTGAGGGTCACTGCCTGAGCACGACAGGCAAGATTACATAAATATAATAACAACAAAACTGAAATACAGACATTTATCTTATTAGTCTTCTCCTTATAATTTCCTGTTTCAATGATCCTAGTGAAAAAGGTGACAACAGCTAAGCCTCTGGAGCGCTGCTACCAGCTCTAGTGCATTATTTCCATGGTGCTCTGTCTCCAGCTGTTCTGCTGCATTTCAGACACAGGTTGCAAGCTTTCCTGGGCTGTAAAACAGCTTTCCCTCCTGTACAGCTTCTCAGGCAGTGGGCTCCAGGCACTGTGGCTGGGGAGCACTGTTGCTGCCTACACAGATAAATAGCTTTTTTGAATGGTGACTTCAAATATATTGGTGTGACTTTAAATATTATGGCATTTCAAACATTATGGGATGATCACGTGTGATGAACTGGAGTCCATTTACTCATTGAGTTTTAAAGATCAATACAATTTAGGGGGAGAGAAAACCCAAACCCACAAATGGAATTAATTTTTTTTCCTTACTTTCAAGAGTAAAACTCTAATTTAGACTTATTTCTGAGCACTGAGTTTTATATTAGCTGAATGCACTTGGAGGTGGAAGAGGCACTGAGATTTCAGGCTCCCTATCTCCAGTGCAAGAGCATGATTAATTCATTAATAAAGCACAGATTGTCAATGGGTAGCACTGGAAATATTACATATTAAGATCACCAAGTGTTCGACACATTGAATGGAGAAGTCTCTGCCAGTGTGCTGAAGCTTGCACCTAAAGAGAGATGGCTGCAACCAAAATAAAGAGCAAAAATAAATTTAAAAACCATCTTCCCCTTCCTTTCCCAAGGGCTCTCAGGCTCTGTGCTACAGGCAGGGGCAGAGGGTAGAGTACTTGTGTAATAATAACAGCTTTGGCTAACAGAAAAGCAACTGCAGCAAAAACTGCTGAGGAGAGTCTAAATCCATCCTGCTAAGTAGAAGGAAAACAGCACCTACTGGAAACAGTGGGATTTGGGGAGGGCCAGAGCAGCTTCCACTGGCACTCAGTAGTTAACATTAAGCACATAAGGTCACTTTTTAACAACATATAGGTCTGAGCAGCTGCTGGCTGTGGGGAGGTGTGCTGCTCATGTGCCTCCCCTCCTCCTCTCCAGAGCTCCACCAAAGAGCAGGGATTCCAAACTGTGAAGCAATTTTTTCCAAGGGGAGCATCTGGGCCGTTGGCACGTTGCTGTGCAGCTCAGGAATTGTGTCCAGGTCTGCCACATGGTTGGGCTTGTGATGGACAGGCCAAGCTGCTCCGGCCTCCCAGCCCCTTCCACTTGTTACCCAGCACCAGCCTGCACAGGGGTCCTCCTCAGCACCACGCCAGCTCCCTGTGCCAGAGGGCTGAGATGGGGAGAAGCAAATGGATGTCTGCTTTCTTCCATGTCTAATTTGTTTTGCATACATTTGCATGCTGGCCGTGGAGCCATTCATGTTCCAGGCCCCATTTGTGAGCTGCAGATCATTTGCCAGTCAAGCTGTGTGTGTGTGTCTGTGTGTGTGTGCGAGGAGGGAACTCCAAGATTCTGGATTATGCAATATAAATTACATGTAAAAATAGAAAGAAAGAAAGAATGAATGAATGAATGAAAGAGGGGGAGAAAAAAAAAGGAAAAAAAAGGCAGTAGCTGCAATTGTGTGTGTGTGAATGAAGGGCACAAAGAATCCCTGCACCTTTTAAGACGGCTGGAGGCACATGGGGATAAATTCAGGAGGGGGTGGGAGGAGACCACAGGCACAAGCCATTTCTGAACACTGATTACATGGGTAAATTGTTTGTTCCAGTGTATCACAAAGAGAAGGAGCATTATTTTTCATGCCACAGCTGTTTTGAATAAGAATAGGAATAAACTTAACTATCCTCCTCATGTTACTTACCACTAATTATGGCATATATTTACATTTATAAAACAGTGAAATTTTGGGAGACATAATTTAATGCCCCTTTATTGTGTAGATTCCTTTATTTCCATCCCACATTTGAATTTCAAAAATGTTTAGGACTTCAAAGCATCTTTAAAAGCTTGCCCTAATTATAATATGCATTACTTTCTAAAACTCCTAGTTTGCATTGCAGATTCCTGCAAATAGAGGCATTCATTTTAAACATCAATTAATATCATCCATGCATCTTCAGATGAGTTTGGGTCTTTGTTTTGGAGCTGCAGTGAGCTCTGGCTAAGCTTTCCTCAGTTAGAAGAATAATTCAAGCTACTGCAAACACTTAAAATTAAGCCAGTGGATCTGATCCATAGAAAGCCTGAGAGGCTAACATTAATTTATATCAGTTGTTTTGGTTTTTGTTTTTTTTTCTGTGGCACCAATGAGAGAAGATCCATTCTCCTTTCAGATATATTTGGTTCCCAAACCTGTCCCTGTAGCTGCAGAAATCAGAGTTCAGGTTGGCACAGAGCATTTGGCAGTGTGAGAGACACAAAATCCCAGTGTGTAATTGCAAGGTGTGCTTGCACCAGCATTCAGGATCCCAATGGAAGCAGGACCCACTGCACAGTGCTGTAGGTTACATGGGAAAAGTCCTGCAAAATTTGCCTCGAAAATAGCAGCTGAGGGATTGAGGCAAAACCTGAGAGAGGAATAACAAAGTAACAGCAGCAGAATTTAGTCTAGGAGGCCTAAGTGCACTGTTTAGAATTAGAAAATTTAAGAATAGTAGTGAGCAGTCAGTGGGGCTAGGACTACATAAGATATGAACATGGATAGAACCAATAAAAGAAACCAGCACAGGCACCCAGTGTTGACTTAGCTTTTAGACAGGCTAATTGGAACTTCAAAGAGCAGAAAACTTTGGGGCTATTCCCAAGTCAGAAAAGCAGTTTAAATACAAACTAACCACCAGGAACATGGACCATACTCAGATGAAGGTTAGATGGCACAAATCATTCCTGGTTGTTTTGCATTGATTGGGCTGAGCCCCATAAGGCGAGAGAAGAAGGATTGTGCAATCAACCTGCACCTGGGGAAAGGTTTCCTCTGCATATTCTCCAGCCCTTTCTGAGTTCTGCATCAGTGTTCTAGGACAGCTTTTACATTTATTTTTGTTTTAATTCTATAACCTTCTAATCTCAAGTCTCATACCCCTGTCACACAAACTTCCTGTGCCACACCATTAGGACATTGCTCCTTATTTACAACATACCAAGTAGAACTCCCTCTGTTATTGTAAAAGTCTGTCTCTGTGGCAATTTCCCTGAACTCTGTGGTTCCCAGTGACTGCCTGGGACAAAGCAGACTCATTGCATTGCAGGTGCAAGACAAGGACCAGGGCATTGCATTACACTGCAGGGTGTAGGGTGGGTTGTTTGAGGTGGTGTAGGAAGAGGAGACTCTTCCTTTTGTACCTCCTGCACTGTTAGGTAGGAAGAGGCCCAAAGGAGTGACATCCAGATGTGTCACCAGGACTGGGGCCAGAAGCTCATCCATTGCCAGCATCAGGCTGTGTTTCCCATGAGATACAATCTGCACAAACCAATAAAGCTCTGCAAAGCAAAGCAAGCTTTGCTTTGTACTCCATCCCGGTGACTGCTAAGTCAACTCCACAACTGGCAAGTGTCTTCTTGCAAGATCTCAGACCTTTCCCCTCCCACTTTTTTTGTAATCAAACCTCATTACTGAAACCAGGACAACAGGGAAAACTGTGCTGGTGAGCAGCCTGAAGCAGAACTAAATGGGAAAGAGAGAGAGGAGTCTTCTTTCCAGCTACCAGAGCTCAGCTGCTTTCTGCCCTAGTCGCCCTCAGCAAAAGTACCCATCCATGGTCTTCCTGTTTCCCATATACCCATTCCACAGCACGATTAATGTCTAAACAAAATACCCTTGGTGCTGCCTCCAGGGGCATGCTGACTCCCCTTCAATCCATTTGCAGGGTGACCACCCCTTCTGGCACCAAATCCTCACCTTCACTTTCAAGCTTCTCACGTCATGACACTCTCCTGCTTCCCTTCTCTGGCTTGCCTTGACTTCTTTCACTCAGATCCTGCCTTTTCTTCATTGGTTCTCCTCAGAGTGCTTTCACACTTGTCCTTATCTGCCCAACCAAAATTCACTTTCCTCTTCCACCCACTAAAACAACAATCACCTAGGATGCAGTAGCTTACAGGGCTGAGCAACTGGTTGATAGCTACATGGTAATGAAGGAGGAAGACAAAAGTAAGGATGGGAAGGGGAAATGAAAAAATAAATGGTGGGACAGAGTATTGGGACTAAGCAATAAACATACATCATGAACAGAACCCAGGAGGAGGTGAACTTACAGAGTAGGAGGAGGTGGCAGATGATGAAAGAGTAGATTTCAGAACCGGATACTTCATTCGGCCAAAATTCATCTATTTTCATATGCATAAATCTGAGGCAACTCATAGGGACAAAAACACTGTCAGCAACCTGTACCAGCTTTTTCCTGGTTATATTATGCCTGTTTAAAACAGTTCTTCAACACTCTCCATAAAAATGGGAACAGCATCCTTTTTTTTCTGAAGAAATGCCCCATTGGGGTGAAAGAAATAAAGGACAGTGAGCTGACAGTTTAGGATTTGATTCTCATATCCAATTAGACAGCTATCTTCTGTTTTTCCTATACATATTCCTACATACGTTTAGGACTGGGGGCCACTGGTGTGAAGTTTATTCCTAGAAGAGCACTCATTGAGACTCTTACAACACTCAAACACTACTCCAGGCACCTTCTCTATGCCTCACTCATTTGATGAGAGAGAAAATCCACTAGTCTATTTTAAGATCACGGTTCAGGAAAGTGTTCTCACGTTTTTAATGTATAACTCAGAAGGATGTTAGCACTATGTTTTTTAATCCCTAACTTAATACAGCACAAAATTGTATTAAAAAGCCATTATGTTGGAAGGCATGGTGAGGTTAGGAAATGTTGAAGTTGCCTGCACATCCTGACTGCTGAACTGTATCATGTCACAGGCTTTAGCTACACAACTGCACACTCACCCTCTGAACATCTACACAACCTTTCTTTGTCTTTGCTGCTCACGGTGGCCTGGCCCCTGCTTCCTGAACACTTCTCAGATCCTGTGCTGAGCACAGAATTTTACATTGCAGAGAGGCTTTTTCAGGGTATCACCCTGAGAGCTTCTAACAGCCATGAGTCTGATTTGTCAGTGAGCACCTGAGGTGAAGGGGTGGTGTCACCCCCGTGTCACAGAAGTGGGACTGAGACAGGAGTGTTAAAGGTGTGCACTGCTTGCAGGAGACAAAGCAGAGAAGGCTGGCACTCCAATTTTCAAACTTGAGAACAACAGGAGAACACAGATCTCAATGATCCAAAGGTCTCTACTGGCTTTAGGTATGCCTTTGAGCATCCAGCATGCCTGAAAATCAATTTCCACATGGAGAAAAAGCAGAACATACAATACATCAATTACCATATCACAAATCTCTGCTGTGTCCAGGTCTAGTATAAAGTCTGAGGCTTATCATCCTCTGTGGGAAATGAGAACAGGCATGTGAGGTGACATTCATTTTTGCCAGTGTGTTTTGCAAATATTTATTGTGCAGAGTGGATCGGTGAGATGATGGTCTTCAGCTCAAGACAAATTTCACAAGGAAAGATATTTAGTGGTCACAGACCCTTAACTCTGAGCTCTGTTCCTCTGCAGCCAGATTTCTCCTGCTGTTACGTTTGTCCTGTTCCCACCTCTCAGAAACCTTTGTTGTTGTACTTCATCCCTATGTTTCCCTGCAGGTTCCTTATCCCAAATGCTCCCTCTTCCCACTGCCTCCCTCTTTTTGACCCCACATTCTCACCTGCCTGTTTCAGGCCACTGGTGCTCACTATGTTTCAGCTCCCACTTATCTGCTCTCTCCTCTTTCTGGCCTCTTTGCTCAGCCAGCCCTCAAATACTTGGTCTACAGCACCCAGGCCCAGTTTTAATTTGAATTTCTCAATGGGTTTCTTCTGCTGTCCAGCACAGCTTCTGCTCAGTGGCTTAGTCCCTCTACATCCAGTTTTGAGAAAAAAAAAAGTGTTTTCCTCACTCCAGTTTCCACTCCTAAATCTGGTGCCACAGAAGCTCTTGGAATTATATGAAGTCTAGGAGATTTATAAACTGCAGATTATTTCAAATCCCATAGATAAACACTAGGAAATCTGATCATAAGTAGTGGTTCCACATCAACCTTTTCTGATTTCAGCCTCAACCTGTCCACCCTGTAATTAAACCCTGAATATGCCCCTTTTACTGAAGTTTTAAAAGAAAAAAATTAAATGCTTACATGATAAACTGCTGCTATGAAGAGGAGTATACCACAAAAAAGTACCCCAACAAACTAGTGAGTATAAAAAACTTTAGTATAAACATGAGGCTCAGCCTGCAGATTTTCTGATCCTTTTGGGTGAATCTTTTAGTAGTTTAGTGGTGGACTTGGCTGATGGTTGGACTCATTGATCTTAGAGACCTTTTCCAACCTAAATGATTTTATTATTTTGTGATTATATCGCTAACATGAGATTTTGCAAATACAATAAGAAAACCCTGGCTTATCAACGACATTTATCACGACTATAGATCAACACGCAGCATCCCAGCCCTCCATTCAAGTTATTTTTTCACCCTTGCTCTGAATATAAGTTATGGGGCAGATTCCTATGTCTGACTAACAAAAAGGCAAGGAGAGCTATCAAGGATGTGCTTCAAGAAGACCCTCCCAGGCTCACAGCTCTCTCAGTTCCCATCTTGCTTGTCCCCTCTGCAGGGTGGATGGCAGGATTGATCCTTGTTCTGCTTGCACTTGACAGAGGTTGCACCTGGGAAACACTCAAAGGCAGGCTCCATTCCCCTGCTTTTCCTTGGACCACTAGATGGCAGTTCCCCATCTCCAAAGGGGGCTCTGGATACCTGCAGCTGCAGAGCTGAGACACATCTGCCTCTGCTGCCCTGGCTCCTGGGGAGCTGTCAGCCACGGGGCCAGCCTCCCACCTGAAGGGCAAACAGCTTTGCACCCGTGCAGGGTAACAGAGGGAATTCCCACAGGCACCCCCAGCGTGCTGAGCACCTCACACAGCCCCCCCTGGCCAGGAGAGGCCCTCCCCACCATACCTTACTCACCCAGAATTTTACCAGGAAGAAAGCGTTCTGAGGCCCCTTCCCAAAGAGCTCCTTGAGGCCGCCCTTCTTCTCAGGAAACTTGTCATAAATCTGACGGATGTCCACCGACTCGAGCAAGGGGTCGCTGTAAGAATGGTTGGCGTGTCCAATGTGCACGAAGAGGTGTTTATTGTACTGCAAGGGAGGAAGAGGAGAGTCAGGTGTTTATTGTACTGCAAGGGAGGAAGAGGAGAGTCAGCGCTGTGGGGGAAGAGCGGAGGGTTCTTACGGCAGGGGGCTGGGCTTTGATGGATTAAACGACTGGCACAGCACTCCTGGGACTGGGATTTTCTGCGCTATGGTTTCCACAAACAGCTTCACTGATTGTGTCACAGAGCCTTGTGAACAAGGGTCAACATCAAAAAAAAAACCAACCTGTGTTGTCCCCACTGCAACCCCCAAAGCACGGGTCTCTGCAAGGGTGTAATTTACACTGCAAGACCCACTGGCAGCACAGTGATAAAAAGCCCTTCACTGAGAATAAAAAGATGAATGTGCTCAGGAGGAAAGCCTATTTTTGCTCCTTTGTACCGTGCCTTTTAATGTCCTGTGTCCTCAGAGCCTGAATTTCTGCTCGTGCCACAGAGCTCACTCATGCATGCCGCCTGCTTGTCTACTAAAAAGCCCTAAACCTCTATCTGCAGCACATCTCAACTAAAAGAGATGGAAAGGATTTCCTTTTAACTGCAGGATGACAGTAACAAGAAGGCCAGTTACTCTGTGTTGCTGCTCCTGTAGACATTGTCTTCCCGTACTTTGCCCCATGTAATATTAAAGAGCTCAACTTTTCCCCCTTCCCTGGGGAGCCAGCTCTGTAGCTGGCCATCCCTCCCAAAACACATTCAGCTTCAATTTCCTATGTCTTAACTTCATCCCATCACACCTCATTATAATCACAGGAATCACCTGGGCAGTGCCACTCCAGCCTGGTGGAAATCCTTGGCCCAGTGAAGTCCACTCCAAAGGAGTCCAACATGATCTTTTAGGGGCTGCCATTCCTCCAAGAGAACGTCTCAGCACCCAAAACAAAAGTGGAAGGATGAACACCAAAGACCCTCCACCAGTCAATCAGCACCTCCCAAGGTCATGAGAGCAGAGTGAAGGAGCTCCAGGGTGGCAGGATTAAACACTGAGGGGTTTTCACCACGCAGATCACAAAACATTTTGCTAACTCAGTTAAGGGAAAGCTGATATGCAGTCAATGAACACTAGAGAACCCTGTCACACTGAACAGATGCTGTATATAAGGGGCAAATCCCAAAAGCTAGGCACAAATAAAATATTTAAAACCCCAAAGCAAACCTCATTTAAGCTATTTTGTTTACAATGTACCTGCTGAATGAACAAATTGAAGTGACAAATCTAAATGAATTGGGCAACCACTCAGAGCCTTCCTTCGGTGTGAGCAGAGTCTTCCCTAGCAGATGTCCAAAACTCTGGGGAAAAGGAAATGGACTGGCTAGATTTCTGCACTTAGGAAATGAAATTGAAATCTATTAAAAAATCATCTAGCACAGTAAAATCTGAATTTAGAACCAGAGAACACTCATCTGGGTATGGGACCAAAACTGACATACAGCCTGTGTTTTTTCGCAGGGTTGTATTCCTCTCTAAATTTTGTGGAAGGAAAAAGGAAAACATAACATCTTATTAAGGCATTTCCACAAACAAAAAAATTTGGTGATTGTTTCCTCTCAGTCTTCTCTGCTGGAGTTGTTCCAGGTTATACACTTTTATGGAAACAGGATCAGGGATTCCTGTAAATTTACAGGATCAATTCTCCTGTAAATTGTCCTGCTCCCCAAAAGTGTGTCTCTCTCCTAGCCCAAAAATGACTGTGGAGGGAAGGGGGAAGGGCGAGCTGTGTTTTACAGTTTGGCCACTGCAAACTCCCAAGACAATTCACACACTGTACCTTATTCTGCAAACCAGGCAAATATGCAAATTGCTCAGTATCCCAACTGCAGTAAAAGCAAACACATTTACAGGGGCATGGCACATGAAGTCTTAATACTCTTTAAATATAAAAGCAGAGTTGGAGGCAGCTGCAAAGCTGCCACAGTTGTCTGCTGAGCTCGCCAAAGCACCAGATGCTGCTGCAGCAAAATTTCTGAGCGGGTACAGTAGGACAGATGGTATGACATCACCTGACAACATTCTTAGGACAGAAATGTTTATTTTGATATTGCAATGTGTGATTATTTTCTCCTTATGTTGCTGCAATTCCTATGCTAAGTACAATCATTACTAAGCTAATTAGACATGGCATATTTCTGTGAACTAGCAAACGAAAATGCAATATTGGAGCAGGGTAAATGGATACTGAAATGATCCCTATCAATTTTAGACAAACACGTGCCACAGGCAGGAACTGATGCACAGATAAAGACAAAGGAGCAAAGTTTTCTGCCTATATTTTTGAGCCCATTAAGTGTCTGAAAAGCTTGAAAACATCCTCATTACATTGAGAATTCACTGTTGATTTAGACTGAGTATTCCAGAGTCATTGAGGTACATTAGTTGCTGAGGAATTTACCCACTCTGCAGCATTTAAAGGATTTGCATCTGGCATTGGGGAAATAATGTGCTTTAGATGCCATAAACCATCACAAGTCAAATCCTGTATTTTCTAAGTACACAAGCACACCAAAACAGGAAGAACACTTTCAGCTCTGTCTCCTGTGTCTGCATTTCACGACATGCCCTGGAGATGGCCGCCTCTTAAAGCCGAGCTCCTTCCCTTAGAAAAATTCGAACTATCCAAAGAATGCAGTAAAGCCATGAAATATGACTGTTGTCAAATAATACCACGAGAAAAATTATAATCCACTTAGGAATTTAAAAGAACCAAGACAAATTGCCAATGGCAGGGGATGCAAGCATTCAAGCTGGTGCAGAACAAAGACAAACCACCTACATCTGCTTTATCAGCCAGCACATATATTTGTAACAGCTCCTCACCAGTTTTGCACTTATATCCTGACACAACCATACAGATCAACACATGCACAGGGTGATGTAGGTGCTAGGCAAGGTGGAAGGCAGGTGGCCTGAGAGGGGGCAGCTGTTTCTGTGGGAATGACCTTGCTTGTGGGCACAGCACCCTGAGTGCAAGGGTGCTGCACCCTCCTGCTGCCCCCAGGGCTGTGATTTAACCCTCCCAAATCCCGCTGGCACAGCTGGGAGTCACCTGCCCAAGCAGTGATTGTGCTTCTGAGGGGAACAGGAGCCAGGTGGGGTGGGCTGCCTGGGACCCAGGCACTGGTGTATCAGCAGTCTGTGTGCAACTCTAACCCACACCCTGCCCAGCCTCAGCCCTGCTGCCTCGCCGTATCTCATAAATCTGAAACTCTTTAATTTCCTGCTGATGTAAGAAAATCACTCGGTCTGCCAACAAGTTTTCTTATTTCTACCAAAACACTAGTAACTGAATATTTAACTCCTGCTGCTGCTGTCCTCCACTGAAGCAGAATGGGAGTTATAAACATGACATTTTAATGCTATGACTGGAGTCTGTACCAAGTCCTGTTGTTAAGGTTTTTAACACTTTCCTGCGAAATGTTAACTGAACATTCTGTGCTCTATGCTACGATACAGCTGCATGGGCAACCTGGTCTGTCATGGACCTCCCTGCATTCAGATCCTGCCTGGATCTGCTCAGAAATGCAAAGTAAAAGGGGATTTGGGGTGACTTTATGGTTGCAGAAGTGGGGAGGCAGGTGATGAGGGAAGACAGTTCCCTGACACCTTCATGCTGCCCAGCACCTCCCAGCTACTGCCACAGCAGTCCCAGTGTGAAACTGGGACTTGCTGGTTGGGCAAGGTGCTTACACAACGTTTCCATCAGCTTTTCTGCAACAGTGACCATGCATCACTCAGTTCTGCCCTGTCTGATTTAAGACCCTGCAGTCCCAGTTCCAGAAGTGCTGGGTGCTCAAATTATGGCTGACTATAGGAAGCTCTCAATAACATTAAATATTCTGCAAAATCAAGCTCATGACAAATCAAAGGGAACCCTCAAAATCAGTGGCCCATTCATTCTTCTGCACCTGAACTTCTTGGTTTGTCAATTGTGAGTAATAATGCTCCCTCATCCAAAAAGACTGCACTAGCACATCTGTGAAATGCAAATGGAGGGAATTAATAATTCCATTTGGAAGGGAGGTTAGGCAGTGCACAGCAAGCAGGGCACGGGGCCACGCATTTCAACAGCAGAAGAAAACAAACTACTGAATAGTTGCTTATCAAAGCAGGGCCATCTACATCTCCACTGAATGCAGCAGAGGAACAAATAAACACGTGAGCACGTCATTATCTGCTCTCTGCAGAGCAGAGCAGAGCAGGGAGATATTTCCCAACTTCTGAGAGCCCGGCTCTGCAGCCACGCCAAGCAGTTTTGGGGTGGGGGTAGGGATCGGGGAAGCTGCTGGACAAGCTGGGGAGATGCAGGGCAGAGGCACAGCCAGGTGCAAAGCCCTTGGGGTGAGCCAGGATGGGTGCTTGGGGCAGGCAGAGTGGGGAATTCACAGCCACAGCCCACCCCACTCTAGTGCCAGCCTACACGTCCCCTGCACTTCCAATTTTGCTGAAAAATTTCTCCAGCAGTGGATTTGAGGAAAGGAAGAGAGGTCTGTGAAGGCAGCAGTGAGAGCACAGCCAGGCCCCAGCAGGCTTTCCACCCGTGGGATGGCTTTGGGGGATAAATTTGTGCTGGTCTCCCCACACACCCAACCCCCTTCAGGCCCCAGCACCCTCCCTGCAAAGTCCACGTCCTGGACTGGGGAAGCTGCCCCGGCATTTCCATCGTGTCTCCATGGGGTTCCCCAGGAATCCTGCTGGATGGGAAGTCTGCTGCCATGCCACAGTTTCACCACTGGAGCCTGCGCCAATACTGGACCTCTGTAAAGTGCTTTCCAACTATGGACACTCAAAAATGAACATTTCACAGAGCATGACATTTGCATCCCAGGGCCAACATGCAGCTCTCCAGCACAGCAAAACAAATGAGCCTTGTGTTTAGTGAAACTTTTTCTGATTCCAGATTAAAATGACCTCAAATCCTGAGTCTGTGGCTCTGAGACATTCATCCTAATGCGAGTTTGCTTTCTTGTCCTTTCACATCACAGAGGCACTAAACCAAGGACTTCCTTGTGAGGAAAATGCTGGACTGCTTTTTGTACTGTGTACGGGGAGCACAGAAAGGATAAACAATCCTTGCAACAATGGATATTGTTCAAGGATGGAAGGCTTCTTTTGAAAAGATCTCATTTATTTTTCATCACTTAGGTGGTTTGATTAACTTTGGTGAATTTTACTGCATTTGGCTAATAATGGCAGGCTGTTTTTATGGCCCTTGAGCAATTGCTTTCCCTTTCTGCTTCTCAGGCACAATTCTCCCCGGACTCACAAAGTCCTTTTACAACAACAATAAAACCTGAATTAAAACATAAAGAATGTTTTATTTCTTCACCGCTTTTTAAAATACATTTTGAAATTTGGACCTAACACAATCTGACAGTTTGGATGGGTGGACTAATACTGAAAATGTCCATCAGCCATGTTCTCTATAGCTCTATATAGGTATTTTAAATGTAAAGCTGTCTGCAGTGCTCACAATTCAAATCAATGTGACAGCAAGAGCCAGAAAACTCAAAAAGGAAGAGAAGAAAGGGCTTTTTTTTGTTGGGTGGTGATAGGGTTTTTTTCTCTGACTGAAAATCAAGCTTGAGTGTTTATCTATATATATATATATATAAGATTATGAATTATTCTTATTTCAGTTATAGCCTTTGAATTTTCTATCTACTTGTGTAGCAGTTGGTTGCTTAGATCCTTTCTAACCTGCTCACATGCTCAGTTTATGTTTGTTAGGGAACATGGGATTGCTTGGTTTAAGCATTTGTCCTGAACTTTCACAGAACCACTACAACAAAAATGGAAAGCCCCCCATTAAGGAAAACCTGTCTTGGAAGCAACAGATGGGCACAAAAACTGCTCCATCTGCTGAGAACAGAGTTATATAGGGAAAGCAATAATCAAAGGTAACTGAAATGCTGCTGCTTGGACCTGCAAGGGAAACTTCCATGCACCATTCAGGAACTGTACTTCAGCACAAAATGCCACAAAAGGAAAATACAGCTTGACATTTGTAAGCTGAATGGATTTTCATGTAAAAGGAGGAGCAATTTTACCCGTCCTCAGCTGCAGAGTCAGTATTCCAATATTTTGCAGCTGTGCCATCTTGTGTTCCCCAGACTATCTTCTGCCATGCACAGTTACAGTGAGGGTTGCTTATTATTTCCTCCCTATATTTTTCTCTTTTGCAAATAGAACAACTTTGTGTCTGGACAAGGAAGAAGATCAACAGCTGTCCACAAGTGAGAGGACTCTATGGAGCAGATTTCCAACCCTCCAGAATGCCCACTCTACACTAAGTTACTAACTGCCTGGCATTGAGTGTTTTGTTGGTTTGGGGTTTTCTTGTGCTTTTAAACACCAATTGCCATTGGAAGAGCCATAGAAATGCTGAATGCCCCACTCCTACCAGGAATTCCCTGTGAGTGGACCTTTGTGCCCATGCACAGTCCCACTGCAGGCCATGGCAGTCACCACAGCTGACAAACCTAAATTTCTAATTCCTGCAGGAACAGGGGCTGCAAGGGGCCTGCCAGGATCGAGTCCTGTCCCCAGATGCCAAGCCAAGTACACCTTTTTCAATAAAGGTATTTCAATAACTTCCAGGTTACATTTTAAGATGGAATGGTCTACTTGCCTCTACTATTCTGAGGCTTTCTGGCCTGATTTTGTGTTGGGAGAGAGAGGGAGGAAAGGTCACCATGTTGGAAGCATATTTGATGAAGATAATATTTTATGTAATTTTCTGTGAAAAGTCAGCAATATAATGAATATATAACTGTCCTTTTTCAGAAGATACAGGAGAACTCCTACACATCTCTCCTGTAGCAGCACATAAATAAATTAATTTTTGAGGTCAGCAAAGGCACAAAGGAGATGCTGCAATCACAGCACGTGCCTACATGACTTCATGTGCACCTTGTGCAAACACACACACGTCACCTGCCTCGCTGATTTTATTTGAAAAGTAATAAAACCCCATCCTTTCTCTGCTGTGCAAACGGTACCTGCAATAAAACATCTCAGCCACGCAAAGAAAAGTGTGCAAAGCTGCAGGCAGAATTCACGTTTTCTGCAATGGCACTACAGGAGGCTGGGGGTTTGCTCTCACCTCCAAGGACTACTCTTGGTGCTTGTTGGAGAGGTCTGTGCATTGGAGACAGGGCAGGCTGGCAGGAGGCACAGAGCTGCCCCTGCACACCAGTGCCTCTGCCCAGTGCCTCTCCAGCAAATATCCTTCTCCCTTTGCCCTGGGAACTGGCCACACTGCCTTGGTTTGGTTTTTTGTTTTTTGTTCCAATGCCCTTTCAATGCCAAATAATCAAATTTACTTAATTCAGTGTAAGCAACGCTTGTCCTTCTCCTGACTCCCCTTTCCCAGGCAGTGATGCCCACACAATGCCATAGGGGCTCATCCTGTGGGTCCCCATGGCACCTGTCTGGATGCTGCAGGCTGTCCCCATGCAGAGCACTGCCCCACTTGGATGCAAGAATGAACTAAATTGGGAAATGACTTTTCCTAAAGTCTCATTTTTGCAGTGTTACAGCAAACAAGTCTGGGTAGTTTGATGCTCTTGCTTGTCCTGTAAAGCCTCTTGCACAAATACATTTGAAAGGTGGGTTTTTCAGTAGTCTTCTTGCAAGCTGGGACAAGACTCAGTGGGCCTCTGCACCCTCAGGAATTCCAAATAATATTAGTTTCCTCCAAAGCAGGCTTTACAGTACTTGTGGGGCCATCCTGGGTAGCCATGCTTCTGTTCAGACTTCCACCCTCTCCCTGCAATGCCAAAGCTGCTCAGCTGCTCAGCCCCTGTTTGCTCCCTTTTACACAAAACCCCACAGAAACAGAGGCACTACAACATCATGTCAGCCCAAGGGGTTTGTATCTAGATTTATGTTGTAAAATCCTATGGAAAAGGGATAATTAGGTGAAAAAACAGGCAACGGGACCAGACAGAAATGAGATTCATTCACACACAGAGAGCAAGGCTGAGTGTCACGTGGCCACATCCTGTTTTCCTGGTACACTGGAGCACACACACACACACACACACACACACACACACACACACACACACACAGACACACACACACATCCTGGCATGGGGCAGGCTGGGCAGAGCCCAGAAATCAGCAGGACACATTGCATGGGGTCAGCAAGGGCCGGGAAATCTGTGCGTGGCTGAGGGTGACTGACAGGGAAACCTGGATGCGCTTCAGCAGTGGAAATCCAGACTGCTGCCTGGATGGACTCGGGGCTGGGGGAGGCAACCCAGAGTGCTCTGGAGGACACTAAGGTGAAGCCCACCAGAGCCAGGATTGCCATAATGCCATGGGAAGGCAAAGGGATTCCAGGGAAACCATGAATGCCCAAGAGTCAGGTAAGCGCTGAGAGATCCGCACCTGCTGCCAAACATTTCCTGCACCTCAAAGCTAACTCCGCCTGGCAAAGTGTGACATTTGGCAAACCAGCACGCTGCCACGTGCTTGGTGCATGAATAGCTGAGATATGGTGCACTTTCACAGGGATGTGTCTCTGCCAGGAGCATTCCTCTGTTGTAAGGTTTCTGGGCTATGTCTCCAATCCCCATTGTGCAGGGTAAACACTCCTTGGATAACACCCCTGGCCAGAGCCCATAAATGCTATGGTTTCCAGTGCTGGATTATAAAAAGAAAATGATAGCTTCTCTCTTCTCCAGGCTACTGTATTTTATTAGGAATCTGAACAAGAATGCCCTGTCCATATCACCCATTCAGGACAGTATTTGCTTTTCAGAAATTATCTCGGAAAAAAATTCTCAGGTTCGAGATGAAAGAAGTTCTTTCAATTTATTTGCAATGCAGTAGAATCAGTGCTAGGCTACTGAGAAATGCTCTTGGTAAATATATGGTGATTAATGTCAGGGTTCAAGGCTTACTGGAGTAAATGAAATATTACAGCCAACTTCAGAAACCACCCTTGCAGGTATAGTACACAGACTAAAAATTAAAAGAGTTAAAAACTTCATTAAAAAAAATCCAATAGGCAATATGCACACTTTCTGTGCAAGTCCTTAATTTTGTTTCGGTTAGGAAGCAGATTAGGCTTTAACTTGGAGTTCAAGCACTGAATTCTTGCCAAGAACACAATGCAATTTGGTACACCTGCTAAACTAGGTCAGCAGCAAGGCAGGCGCCAGAGCAAACCCTGCCTGCTTTCACAGAGGCCTCTCACTGCTGCAGATGGGGAAAAAGAGGGCAAGAAAGGAACACACAGTCCTAGGGTGAAGGGAGTATTGCACAGAGCAGCAGTGAACACAGAGACACCGGGTATATTCCATCATACATGATGGAAGGCATGCCCAGAGGGTGGGGAGCAGAGGAGAAAAGCTGAAGATCAGGAGTAAAGGAGCAAAACTGAGGCTCAGTGGACACAAGGGCAATAAATACTTACTGATTCAGGATCCCTCTGCTGCTCAAGGAAAGCTGAAAACTCCACCAGCCTGAGCTTGGTCGTACCAATCGATCGGCCCTGCCACGCAGGGACTGAGGGAGCTGGAGCTGATGTGGGCTCAAAGCCTGAAACAGAGGAAACATCCTCATGAAGAAGCTGACGCTTCCTCAGTTTATATTTTTTCAATTAAATATAATTGGGAATTATGCATGTAGCCCTTGGATATTTATATTAATTTTAGTGAGTAATTAATTCAGGATGAGTTAAAATTGGAAAAACTCAGGCCAATACATAGAAAAAGAGGTGCCAGCCCAGAAATCTAATAATGGCAGAAAGAAAAGATCTACTAGTTTGTTTCCTTGGGGCTGTAACTCACTGTAGAATTTTTGTTTAAATTATATACTAGATTATAGAGATTTATAGATACTTCACCTAGACCTACAGCTGCACCCTTCCCTGGAAACTGGCATCAAGACTCACAGGAGACATTACTGCCTTGGGAGTCAAGAGAACTGGCTTACATTTCTGGCTCCTAATGTGCCACAAGTTACAAGTAAATCACCCCTCTTTTTGCCTATTTCTTCTGCCACTCTCAATTCCCCTCTCCTGTTTAGAGTACAAGCTTTCCAAGGCAGGGGCTGTCTCTTACTACGTATTTGCACATTGGGTCTTGACTTCTTTTGGAGCTTTTAGGCATCATTATGCTACAGCTAATAATAAATAATTACTGTAGAGAGCTGAATCATACCCTAAAAAGAAAAAAAAAAAAAGGTTTTAAATTGATAATAAAGAGGGAATGACATGATCTAGATAGAGAAGGGATGTTAACCACCCTCTCTAATTCACCTCAAGAGAAGGAATAAATGCTATCTCTTGGTCCTCATTGTAGAAAATTGGATGAGAAGGAAAGAAAACTGTAAAGGAAGAGGAAAAGTCAGCAGCTCAAAGGCAAAACACATTTTGGGAGAGACACAGGCACAGGAAAGGCAGGGGAGAGGTACCTAAGGTACGAGAACAAAGATTATCCTGAAATATATCCTGAGAAGCAGGGACAGGTCAGAGGCAGCGTGTGTCCATATCCCATAATGGGAATGTGGTACCTGACCCCAACCCTCAAATTTAGGCAATGAGGGGGTGAGGCTTGTGCAAAACAGGGAACTACAAATGTCACTGGCTAGACATGAATGGAAATTCTAATGAATGCCAAAACCCATGCACGAGTTTTGTCTGATTTAGAAATAATAATATTCCTATGCTGAGAGAAAACACAGAAGGATAAAAGAAGATGATAGAAAACACCTTCTTAGAAAATAATGTTATAAATTAGGGATGTCAAGAAAAAGGCATTCTCATGAATGCAGAAAAATAGCTTTAGTTCAGAGCATTAAATAGTAGCAAGTTAGAAAATCATAAAGAACTGGGTAAGAGTCAAAAACTTGCAGCACACATTGAGTAAGAAGCATTGGAGTCATTTGGCAAGGAAAATGTAACATGAGAAGTTATCTGCAAAGAAATAACGATCTTTCCTGAAATCAGGCATGGAAGAATCTTGGGAAAAGGAGCAGGGAAGTAGCCATGGGAAGGGCTCGATCAATCTGAGCAATGGAATTCAGAATAAAATTAGGTACTTATCAGAGTGGTGCCAGGCAAAGCAGGACCTCCAGGAGGGGATGAGTTTAAACAATCTGATACATAGAGAAGTTTTATACTTAAGGCTAAACATACATGATTTTGGGAAGGGTTTTAGGCTCAGTTTAAAATAATTTAAGGTGAATTCTTGTTACTTAGCTATTCTAAAAGAAACCTTCATCCTATTACTCATTTTTTACAGTCATTCCTCCAATACGGAGTGCTGACTGGAAATCACACACCACAACTCCTTGCGTATGCATTAGTGCTTCCTTCCTAAAAAAAAACCCAAACAAAATGATTTACCCTAAGATACAACCAAGTAATAATAGGACACTGGGACTGGTGTTTCCTTTGGCTGGAGGGAACATGAGATCCTGAGCAGTGGCTCTGCCCAGGTCAGAAGTCAATACATCACATTCACTGGAAAATTCAAGTATTTTTAAGGCAGGGGGCAGATGGGAGAATTACCTGAAATGGGGGCTGTGACTGATGGCTGTATAGGATAGGCCTGCTGAACGAATGGCTTGACGCTGGAATAAAGAGGTAGACAAGAATCACACACTGTGCCATCCACGGGAAATTCCATCAGACCCACACAGTACAGGAAAATAGGTGGCTGATGACCTTTACCCACAAACATATCTCTTCCCTGCAGAGCATATTTAACAGACAGACAGCACAGAGGAAGAGAGGGGATGAGAATTACACCCAGGGATGGGCACTGCTGGGACTCCCAGAGGACACTGAACTAAAGGGACACAAAGGAATACCCATCTGGTATTCAGCCTCAGTTTTGAGCTCTGCGATCCCCTTATAACTTTTTGGATGTGAATTCACATCACTATAAAGACTCTTTCTTTCCCTAAAACTACCTTTACCTCCTTTTTGGAAAACTTTGCAAGTTCTTGCTTTCCTGATCTCACAGAGTGCACAAGCCACCCTTCACACTGCATAGAGAAACATATTAGAATTTTCAGACTTACTCTTGCGAGGATCCAGGCTGCCCCGTTTGAATCATGCCCGGCCAAAACTGAAAGAGGAAAAACAAACAAACAGGCCCACAGTTGTTCTCTTTGTTGGAAGAACTTTGGGTATTTTTGAACAAGCATGATGCCTTTCGCAAACTCAAGTCAAAGCATTAATCCATTCATTCCATCTCAGTTTTCGACTGAGCGTTGTTAGGGAATACAGGGATTTTTTTGGGGACTCGGCTAATGACTTACCCCAGGTGCCCCAGGAAATGTAGGACGGGGAATTCCTGGCAGGCCCAGCTTGTTGTGAATAGCAGTAGCTGAGACTATCTGAGCTGATGACATTGCTGCCATGTGCTGGAGTGCTTTGTCCTTTGCTGTCTGATCCTTTAATATGACAATTACACGGAGTCTTAAAACATTTGGCACAACAAACGACGTTAAATAACTGCAGCTACAAGCACATAACTAGAAACTTAAAAAGCCACACAGAAAATGCAAAAATAGCAAACCATGCAGGGAAAAAAAAAAAAAAATACAGCACGGAGGCTAACACTCCAACTACCTCAAGGCAAAACCTCCTCTCAGACATGCATGGTAGACCTGAATTCTCACAGTCTGCTCTGCCAACATACAGGAAGCTCTGGGAGAGCAAACTACTGCCCACTTGTTTATCTGGGCAAACCCTGATTTTAAATCAGGTTGGGCTAAACAGGGCGTGCTCCTGAAGCTCAGCTCTGCCTGCAGAACAGGGAGCACTGAGATTTGAGCTCTATGATTTCCATCTAAGAGAGGCTTGCCTTTCGTATTGCACCGTAAAATGAGAACACAGAGCTGCGGCTGGCTCGCAGAGTTTTCGTCATGCTGATGGGCTTAGAGACATTTTGGAAGGCTCTTTACCACAAGCATTTCGAAAGTTAGGTCACAAACATGGAAATAACATTTTAAATTTTCAGTTGTGGCATTTTACTGGTTTACAGTGTTCTCAAAGAAAGACATCAGCCATGAAATTCCTGCTTCTTTTCAAGCACACAGGAACGAGTTTAGGAAAAGGTGGGTTGTTATTGGTTATTTGTATTAGAGCAGCCCTTGGAGTCCCAGCCACGGCCAGCCAGGTATGGTCACAGGACAGAAAGGGAAGGCCTCTCAATGCAACAGAGTTAACCAGGGGGATGTCTTAGGGCAGGGAAAATGAGTGAACACAGACTGTTACACGCTGGTAAAGCAGGGTTCCTCATCCACAAGTACTGGATTAATAAGTACCAATATTTAGGTGTGTCACTTAGAATGAAGGAACACAAGCAGTATTAGGCAAGGATGTTTTGGGGTTTTTTTTTCCTGGTTTTATTTTACAAGCAAAGTAGCAAGCATGCTGGCAAGAGGTGCATGCTCTTGTATGATATATGACTTTGCACATATTCTCCCTCTAAGCTTGTATGTAGTAGTACTATAGGTGAGCAGTTTCTTCCTTTGAATAGCTCCTTTAGAAACAGCACAGGCTGAAAGTACAGGAAAAGCTAGCCAAAAAATTCTGCCAAGCACAGCTAAGGTACATAATACTTGGTTTAGTCAAAATACTTACCATGCTTGTTACCTGGATACAACAACAAACAGTTTATTAAAATGCTTGTGTAGAATAGCAGACTCTTAGCAAAATATGAACAAAATAGTAAGAGACAAAGGAAGAGCAGTTTGCTCAACATTAAATATCAGCTTTAAACAAATGCATTATTTTCACCCAGGGTCTGATTCATTAAAAGGGGGCGAAAAAAGGATTAAAAAAACCCAACAACAACAAAACCCTGGGGGGAAACAACCCCCAGCTCCCTGTGTGAAAGCTGTGGATACAGGAGAGGGATTGTCGCTGAGTGTGTTTCCCTGAGCTGTGCAAGGAGCCCCTGTGGGACACAGCCTGGAGAGCAGCAGGTGGAGCAGGGCAGGAGCTGATCCAGCATCATTCCCTCTGCACCCTGCAGGGTGTGAGCCTGAAGAACAGCCCTGTGCTCAGCTGCCTGAGCAGCTCTAACACCCTGGGCTCACCTGTGCTGGGGGGAACACATCCCTCAATGCAGGGACAAACTCAGTCCTTTCTCAAAGCTTGTAGCTTTGCAATATAACCCCAACCAGCCCTCTGGTTAAGAGCTGGAGGTCAGCCCCGGCTCTCAGCCCTGCCTGCCCCAGGGTGGGAGGGGGTGCACAGAAGGTTTGTGCATGGCATGTTTTACTGACTGCCTTTGGATGTCTGCAGACCACCAGGCTAAAAAGATGTTTTGCTGGGTGCTAAGAAGTGGCAGAATCCTAAGACCCTTCTACACTCTCACACAACAAAAAGGACCCTCCATCAGGAAAAGATGAAAGTGAGATGTCCTCAAGCAATATGGAGATCTAGCCCTACCAGATTTCTCTGTTTCACCCCTTTTTTTGTAAGCAGAGCTGGCTTGGAAATGCCAAACCATGAGTCTCACACAGCCTGCTGAATCCTACCAAAAGCCAACATTCAGGGCATCTGCATCCTGTGTTGTGAAATAAAATGATACAAGAGACATGTGCCTCTGGTCCTAGTAACCTCCAAAACCATGTGAGTGCTGCTTTTGTGACTACCTGGTTATTCCCCAGACATGCTGGGGCACTACAGGCTCCTCTCCTGCCTCCTGCCTGCCACCAGCCATGCCTGTGCCACCACATGAAGATGCAGCCAGTGCTGTGCCCCTGCAAAGGTGCCAAATTCTTCTGGATCCACTATTAGACGGAACTAAACTAAGGGAAAATTTAAAAGGAAAAGCTTTGTCAGGGCTAATCAAGTCCTTTCCTGGGAGTTGCATGAGGTGGGTTATAAAGTCTATGAAATTGTTCACCTTGCCTTGCCTTATTCCTCTAAAGTCTCTGGCTAAATCCTGCTAATGCTAGTGCAGCTCCAGGAGAAGCTGGAGTATTTCTTTCCGCCTCATGAGGCACTGAAACCAACTAAAGTGCATCACTTTCTGTAATGCTATTGCCATCCAAGGACTGGAATAGGAGCCTGGACACCAAGCAAGGAACAGTTACAGCAGGCAAATCCCACCCCAACAGATGAACTAGGAAAATTTTTTTAAGATTTACACTTCCTTCAAATCTTCTGGGGAGCTCTTAGTCACCATTACAGTGAATCTGACGATCCTGAATTTTAGGGACAGTGACAGGGATTTTTGGAGGGAGAAAACATCTTTTCTTTTGTGACATGAAATGGTATTTTCTTTTGTGACATGAAATGGTGCCTTCCTTCTTGCCAATTGCTGCCAATTTTCACCCTAGAATGATCTGTGTTTTGTGGGGCCATTCATCTCGTCCTCTTTGACTGATTACATTTTCAGAAGCATGGAGAGAAAGGAAAAAACCTTTTAGAATGACAGCTCAGAAAGGCAATCCTTGCTATAGGGCTAGTTTTGAGGTGTTTCAATAACTCCCACAGAGTTTCCCACTGGTGACAAATCTGATCTGGGACATCAGTCCAATACACTCTAATGGGAAGTTTCATCTTTTGTAGGCTTAGGAATCTTTGCACAGTGGGAAGGTCAGCTTTTCTCAAAGCAACTTTACATTCAAACATGACAGAAATCAAATTCAAAGTCAGATACAGATACTTATGAGGTCCTGAGTTGGCAAAAGAACACATTCAGCTCCAGGTACTTTCGGAGGGCTGCAAGGTGATTGCCTGTGCTTTTATAATCAAGCAGACTTCATGGTCTTCAAAAATAAATGGGATAACCACATTTTAAAGCTGTTTATCTAGATTGCAATATCAGCTTGTCTACCTCTTAAAAACAAGTGTATGTTGGGGGTTTTCATGCTGTAATAGAGAGCACTCATAACCAGGAGGGAATGAGGCGCTACCTATCACTGCGAGGCGGCCGCTTCTGGGATGAAACTTGGTAACTGATTAATAACACACAATGGTATTACATCACAGTTTAGGCAGCAAGAGAAGTAATATATCCAATTAAAACGGCAGGGGTAATTTACACAGGCAGATTACAGTAATTACCAAGGTTGGAATTTGGCCAGGACAAATGGGTTAACACCCCTACTCTAAAACAGGAACGTTGTGGGATTTTTAATGACTGCAAATAGTTAAGGTTTTGATTTCCTATCTTGTCCAGGACTGAAAGGGTTTCATTTTGCTCTCACTTGTGCTGGTTTGTAAAGCTGGAATAATTTCTTTGAGCTCAATGTGGTTTACAGTGATGTAGTAAAATGAAAGTTTGGCCCAGGGTGCTGCAGTCCCGTGCTGAGGTTCAGCAGAGGCTTGGGGGGATAGCATCTCCTACTGAATCATTAAATCCTGCTGGAGCTTAAGGTATTCCTTGGATAGGTCCCATCTGGCCCTGACCTGGTTTGACCCTACTTAATTGATGAGCTCAGAAGGGATTGCTGCTGCCCAGGAATGACACAGGAGTGAGCAACAGGCTGCACTAACACCCCTTCCCCTCCTCTTACAAAAGTCTTCTGCACTGTGGCACATAATTAGTAATGCATGTTACCAGGGTGGATTTATGGTGCAGTCAGTGGAAAACTGGTCTAGTTCCACTAAATCCCTAAAATATCATCTCTGTAGTGGAGATCAAGATGTATCTCATGTTTTAGCTCACTGCTTCTGGCTGCAGTTGCACACACTTGGTTTTTGGAAGATGTAAGCTCTAAGCATGTAATGCAAGGAGAATACAACTTTTAATGAATCAGGCCCTTGAGGTTTGCTTTTCACAATTTGTTTTGGAATGCAAAATACATAGTTAAATTAGATAATAACAATTCCCCAGTATCATCCAATTAGAAATCTTAATATCTATAAAAGCCCCGCATGAAACGAGTTCTACATGACAAGCACAAAAGGATTTGTGCTTGACTTTCTTTTAATCCAACATAAACAGAAGAATAATTCAATCAATCAGTTCAAGCAAGTTCTTAAGCAAAAAACAAAAAATGTTATCCTAGAATGATAAATGGGGCTTTGAATATCATGTTATCTATTGCTTTGGGAGAAAAAAAAAAATCTAAGACAGCATGAGGAAAAGTAAGCACAACAAAACAGTATTAATCAAGAAGCCCTAAAACTCGTACCAATATTTAAAATGCAAAACTTTTCATGTAAGAAGAAAAAAAGACATAAGAAACAACAAGTTGCTCACAAAATGGATGTTACAGTAACACTAGCATAAAATAGCTTCCTAATAAGCAATTTTGCAGATGTTATTTCTGCTCAGATCTCATATTGATTCAAATAACCTTTACAATAATTAGCTGTAGCTCAAAAAAGATAAACAAATCATGACAATATACAATTGTTCTGGACAAAAGATAGAGAGCACTTCAGTGTTTCTAGCCCTGATCTCCAATTTGCTTATTATTAGAGAAGACAGGAGTAAATACAAAAGCTGGCTATTTCAGCCAGGCAATAGCTAATGCCAAGAAGAGAATGCGCATTCAAAGCTGTCCCAACTTGCTGCCTAATGAGTAGCAATTAATCCATCTTATTGTATTTCAAAATGCTGAAGACTCCATTCACATCAAAGGGAATTTTTCAAGGCTTTTATCATTGTTCATTTAAGAAAGTATAGAGCTATCTTTAGCATTTTATAATTGACAACAATATTTTCTTTCTATCCCTAAATGCAGAATGTAGAATAATGGATTTAAAAACGTGTAATAGATGTGAACTGTAGGCATTTTAATGTGGGGGTTTTGTCTCTAATTAATCTTGCACTATGAAAAAAATTTGATATGAAAGCCTGAGATAGATGTACATCCTGCTGTGAGCACCTTTACTCTCTGTTTATGTACAACTTCCAATCCATCTTTTGTCCTGAATGGACAGAGGTGACTTTGGCTCCCTGTCAGTGCAAAGGTGGGAAACGCTGTGACCTGACACTATGGACTGGTGTATTTGACACAGAAACACAAAAGTGGAGTGTAAAAACTCTGCTTTGCCTCCTCCAGCCTCTGTGTGAGAGGAAATGCCATGAAGAGGAGCTGCCTTTCAGATCTGTCTCCAAGGACAACTTTATCTCAGCGTCTCTTCCCGTTTTCATGAGACTAAATTTCTCTAACTCCAGGAAGATTTTAATAACCTCAGTATATTAAGATTAAAATCTCTAAAATAGGTGTGTTTTCCTGCTGCAAAGAGAATTAAAATGTATGACATCCCTGGAAGGGCTGAGGGGACATTCTTTTTACTGGTGGTCTTGAAAGGCAGCAATAGCATTTATTGGTGAAACTTCACTTCCTTGCAGGCTAAGGATCCATCCATCCACAGTGACTGCAGGCACTTCTCATTGAAGAAAAGGGCCTTTGCTGGACCAAGCAGACTTCATGGCATGCAGGCGAGATTTCTGCCTTTTAGGAAAGCTTCCAGTGCTGTGTGTGCAGGTAGCTCTGAGATTCTTCCATCCTTGTGGGCTTTTGCAGAAGATGAACACAAGATTTGCCCAAGTCCCCTCCTCTCCATGAGCAGGTTTCAGACCAAGGCAGGACAGTAAGATCTCTTGATAAAAAATAAATTCAGCAGCTTCTTGGGGGAAAAGGGTTATTTCTATAAACACTGTGTCAAACTAAGAGGCCAGGAGCTGAGGCCAATGGGACAGATCGGATCAGACACATCTCAAAAGAAAATTGACAACAGATGCATATGGAATTTTTTTTTAGAGTAGTAATTGCTTCCCCGGATGCCGCCAATCACAGGTTTTACAAGTGGCAGCTCACTGTTAAAAAGGTGAGTTGGCCTGAGTGGGAAACATAGAATCATAGCATAGAATGGTTTGGGCTGGAAGGGACCTTAAAAATCATCTAGTTCCAATCCGACTGCTAGTGGGACTGTTTTAAAAGGTCACCTCCCACTAGACCAGGTTGCTCCACGCACCATCCAGCCTGGCCCTGAACACTGCCAGGGCTGAGGCAACCACAGTTTCTCTGGGCAACCTGTTCCAGAGCCTCACCATCCTCACAGTAATTTTTTTTTCTCCTAATATCTGATCTAAACTTATTCTCTTTCAGTTTGAAGCCATTCCTCCTTGCCCTGTCAGTCCATGCTCGTGTAAAAACCTGTGCATTTTATCTTCTCCTTGATCACCCCCTCACCAGGGGATGCAGACAGCACTCACTCCAGGACAAGAGCCCATCATCTTTCCAAGGATATTGATGGGGCTGCTCAGGCTGCTGCCAGAATTGGTCTCCATTGAAATAATGAGCACTCAGAGGTGCTGGAATGTATCCACCTTGTCTTCCTTTTGCACCAGTGATGTCCTTCTCAGGCAGCTTTTGAAGTCCTCTGCAAACTGTTTTGGCAGGGGGGAGTTGGACTAAATGATCTCCAGAGGTCCCTTTCAATCCCTACCAGCCCATGATTCTGGGTGACTCTGGGTGGGCCATACAGGTGGTTCAACACAGGACTAACAAGAAAAAATGGGCAGTAGCACTAACAAAATGTCTGGAGAAGCAAAGTTCCATCTCGGGTTCAAAACCAGCAGCTTCTGCCACCTCCAGGGAGCAACTGCAGCAGGCAAGAGGAATGAGAGCTCTCTTCTTCATAAGGCAGCTCCCTTATGGCACCTTTTCCCATCAGAGTTTCACCTCTTCCATGTGGGGAGGAAAAGGCCTGTGGGAGGCTGCCCCTTCTCCAGCAGGGACCAGTGCTGGGACAGGTGTCATGCCACGGCTCCTGGCTCACTGAGACCAACACTGGCAAGGGAAAGAAGAGGGAGGTGGGGAGAGCCTGGCTCCTTCACCCTTCCTGGGCACTCCTTAGGCTGGGGGCTGTGCAGGAGGAACTGGGGGGTGCCAGGGCTCCTGAGGGAGCTCATCCCACGGGCAGCACCACAGGGACTCAGGAGCAGGGCCAGGACAAGCAGCTTGGGACCCACTATGGGGTGTCAGGGGTTCCAGGGGCCAGCAAAGCTGTGTGCCTTCTGTCCCCACTGTGGTGTGTCAGAGAGGTGAAGCAAACACCTCTGCAGAGTGTTAGGGCCTGGAGCTGGGGAATCTTCCTGAGGCCATCAGTTCCCAGCAGTGAAATTGCAACTACTCCACTTTCCAGTCAGCACTGGAGGAGCTGCAGCCCATGGGCAGGTGGGAAAGGGCAACGAGGAATGAAGCCCCTACAAAATATTTTGTTGTCCAAGCAGATCTTCCCTTCTTCAGGTGATTCCTTAAAATGAAAATTCCTTCCAGATCTCTATTTACTGCAAATGTCATCTAGACTAGATGAAATATTCTTAGGGTTTGGCTACTTCTGTTCTTTGGAAAGCTTCACTATAAATCAGACAGCAGGTGCGGTACTTAAAAATGTTTTTTGCTTTGTAAGTGGCTTCATGTTTTAAGGTATTTTGGTCATTCAGAAAGGGAAATGTTTTAGAACAGTAAATCCAATAATTGTGTTCGGCTCCTAGGCCTGTATTTTGTACCTACGTGGTCTTCCTGATTTTTGCAGCCCTGAGCTCTCACCAGTCCTCTAAAACTCCAGGAGCTGCTGGTGCTGAGCACCTCTGAAAGTAAGGCCACCTACTTACATACTTAAATTTTAGGCATCAAGGCTTGACAATTTGAGCTTAAAATGCCACATATCTCTGTATTATTGCACCCTCGGTTAAAAAGCAGTACGTTTAAGTCATCTTAGCCGTTCTTTACGAACCCCAACTGCTCAGCCAGTGCAGCTAAAAAGCCAGCCACCAACAGCCAGACAAGCTTGCCAGCATGCTGCCCTTGAAAAACCCAGTGCTTCTGTCAGGGAGGCCTGTTACAAAGCCAGGCTGTTATTCCTACACTGCAATTCCAGGATGGGGGTGAGCATCCGCAGTGCTCACCACTCAGGACCGGGAAGGCACTGCCCGAAATGTTTTGCTTTCCAGCTAGAACAAAAACATGATTTGTTCTCGCATCTGAGTGAAGAAAAAAAAAAATCCACTCACATAAAAAAAAAAAAAAGGAGGGAAGTAAAAGGTTTACAAGTTCCTTCGCTTTTTATTAAAAAAAAAATACAGCAAAACCTGCAGAACTCCCTCTTCCACTTTTAAATAGCGTGGAAAACACCCCAAAAAGTCTCGAGATCTCTGCTGGAAAGCTTGACAAAACAAGCAGTCCAAGAAACCCCTATGAAGCATTTCCAAGAGTTTCTTCTTAGCCTTAGAATATATTTTATGGAAGGCAGAGAAAATGGGGACACGTACAATTCATCATGTCAGATTAAGCAAACATACTTAATATTCCCTGAACAGAACTCTGAGTGAGGCTCTCCAAAGAATAAACGTCAATAATTTACTTTAAAAAAAATTAAATTTCAGGGAATCTTGCAAATAGTGCACAACTTGAGGTGATACCAGATTGTAGTCTAGAAACACCATAGAGCAATCTGGATAAACTGTGCTCTCTGGCACTTGGAATAAATGATCTGGTTTAAGTATTCTTGATAGCAGTTGAGAAGCACAGACAAAAAAACATTTGGGAATGGAAAACAATTACCCCAATTACCCCTCTGGAAAAAGAAAAAAAAAAAAAAAGAAAAAAAGAAAAAAAAAAGATAAAAAGCATCAACTCAACTGTGCAAAACCCCTGTGTATTTAAATACACTCCTAGCACTCAACTGTTAAAAAGTAAAACAAAAAATGGACTAACGGGTTAAAAATCAGATTTTAGGTGCTGAGCTGTTACAAAGAGGAGTTCACTTGGCATTTGGACAGTGTTAAAACAATGTTTTTAATGTGGATGCTAGTGCAGAACCCGGGGATTAAACACAAAGAGACACAGACAGCTCCCACATGCAGGAAAAGGAGGTTACAGGCACAGCAGCCCCAGCGCTCGCCCATCACCGCGGGGAGGAGGAAGGGACAGGCATAGCAACCACAAGCCCAAAAGCAGAAAAGCGCATACCTTCAGCTTGGAATGAAAATCACGAGATTTCCTTCTGGCAAGAACCTGAATGTGACTAGACACCTGCAGGGTAGGGGAAGGGAGGAAACAAAGGAAAAGCCTGTAACCATGGAGATGAAAAGCCCCCTACAACTGGGCAAGCCAAACGTACCTTAATGGCGGCTTGAATTTCTCGAACTTTCTTTCTTGCTAAGACCTGTATGTGACTAGACACCTACATTGTTCAGGTTTATAGGGGGAAAAAAAAACAACAAACAAAAGAAAAACAAAAAGCAAATCAAATTTTAAATGTCTAATTTTTTTCTTTAGAAAAAAAAGAAAAAAAAAAAGAAGAAACTTTTCTGAGGGGAGGAAGTTATTTGCATCTTCAGTAAGCTCTGCTGTTAAAGATACCACATTCCCAGCCAGATACCAAGCTCTTAGCACCAAGGCTTAACAATACAGGTCATCACTGCAGTGATTTAATTAAGGAAATTTTTAAAAAAGAGAAAGAAAAAAAACCGTGTAACCCACCAGGTTGTGCATTCAGCTACAAGACAGAAGACACAGTTCACAGCTGGACGAAGCCCATGTGCTTTGGTACCAATCCCATCCATGCCCAGGCCCTGAGCCCTCACGTGGGGAACCCAAAGGATTTCTACCCCATCTGCTGGGGATGCAGATGCCCACTCTGACCATTTGCCAGTAGGCTTGAGACTTAACTTGGCACCATGAAGTTTTATCCATTATTTATTGTGCTCTGCAGCTCCAGTGAGGAGATTCAGGCTGCATTTTGAGTCCACTGAAATGCTTTAAATTCTGGCACAAATGATAAAATACTGGCACAACAAAGGTCCCTGAACCCCTGCTGGTTTCCTTGGTAATCTCAGCATCAAGTCTGGCCACAAAACATTCATGTTACTGGGAACCAGCAACTTGACATCAGCTTGAGTGATGCCCAGGTCTGTCCCACGGTCGTTCTGTTCAGAAATTTGTGCAAACCCAGTCCTGCACTACATCAGTTATTGGTCAGAAGTTGCTGCCTGTGCAGTGAAGGCTCTGGGCCCAAATTCACATTCCTGTTTACCCAGGGTCATACTGAAATCCATGCTGGTGCTGATGAGGGTTTAATGATGCTGCTCAGCATCACTTGGTAGCACTCAGCATCCTTGAGCCTTCTGTGTGAAGGTTTAAAACCTGCAGTGATGGCAAAAACCACTAAAGGGATTCTGATTCTCACTTGACCCAGGACATACCATATCAGGTGGTGCACATTTTTCCTACATTAGTTAAAATTCCTGTCTGGGAAAGAACAAAGCAAAAGAACAGGAGAAACAATGATTTCCTCCTCTGTAAGACTATTCTGTGTCAATAGTACCAAAAAGCCTGTATTTTAGTAGGGAAGCAAACAGTGATGCATCAATGAGCACAGTCCCTGAAGGCCACCTTCAAGAAGCAGCTCAGGAACCAGTTTGCAGTAATTCAGAGTTATCCTGCTGCTTACTGAGTGATTTTGCAGTCCAACACCTGGACTGAGTTTTCACACGTGTTCATTTGTTTTGCCTTTAGTGGAATATTAGTGGTGTTAAGGGCTACACAAGAAGAACAATGGTAACATTTAATTGCTCGGTTAAAACTCCAGAGTAGTGACAAACCAACTTTTTTAAGCACTCACTTTATAGTGATTTATGCATCACTACAGAGGGATGTACAAGTACAGAGGCAGACACCACCACACGTAAGCCATCACAGCCCTCCTGCTTTCTTGGCACATGCTGCCCAAGGATCTAACCCAAGCTCTGCGTTCTGACTCCTGAGGCAACTTTATGACCCCAGCATAACTTCCAGCTCCTGGAGCTCACATGGGCAAGGCAGGGCAGAACTGAGGACTCTGCCTTTAGTTTGTGATTTCTTTGCCACTCTTTGGTTTGTTCCTTTTCCCTGTGCTGCAGTTCTCCTCCTTTCTGCTGCCTTTTCTCATCCCTCGCACACATGCTTTCTTCCCGACTGACAAGGAACACCATCCAGGGCAAGACAGCACCCAAAGTGCTTCAAATCCGAGCATTGGCAGCTTTGTGTGACCCAGTGCCACCTTTCCCTGCGCTGCAGGACATGCAGAAAGTGCCCTTTGTCACACACATGCAGGGGCAGAAGGGGAATTGCACACCTGACGGTAAAGCAAGGGACCTCTGCCATTTGTGGGGTGTTTTTCAACAGTGCAGCAACCACTGCATAAACTACACACAAACTGTGCTTCCTGCAAGGCTGCTGATTGCTGGGAATATTATGAATTAAAGGATTTAGTAATACGAGATAAATTAATGGTTATGTGGTAATCATCTAAAAAAAACTTAAGGTGGTTTTAAGATTTTTTTTTTTCTGACTCTTGTATGAATGAAATCTTACCATGGTCAAAGACCAGGAGCCTGCAGGCTCTTAGGGAAATTTCAAAATTATTTTTATATCTTGTAGCAACTACTGGCCATAAGCTGAGATCACGATTATGATCAGTTCATTTTTATATATTTACCTCTCATATCCAAGAATCATAATCTCTATTATACTGCCAAATTCTCTTAACTTTTAAGAAGTTCCCCTATTTATAATTTCAAAATAATAATTATATAATAATATTATATAGAGAAATAAGGCACAATGCTTGATGGGTTTGCTTCAACTTTTGATTTTTTTCTATGAAATATGGGGGGATAACAGCTTCTTTTACAGACAGATTAATAAAAAATGAATCCTCACACCATCACAACATAAACCCCAGAGTTTTAAATATTCTCTAAACAGCATGTATTTAATCTGAATAGTGAGGTCAATACATCATCCCATCAGAGCTGAAGCACAGACAGCCACTGCAGCCAAAAAATGCCATGTTTTGTCATTCATAGACATGCATACTTCCCCACTGGGTTGTTTTACCTGCTTCCTGGTCCGTGTCTTCCCTGTTCTAAGTTTGATGTATCTGGCTATCAATTCATTCCTACCTGAAACAAAGAAAAATTCATGGTAAGGGACAAGCAGCATCACCAGAAACACCATCGAAGTACCACATTTGAACACAGAAGCTCCTTGCCTATCAGGTTTGTCTTCTCACATGTACTCCACTTGCCTTTGCCAACAATTTGGCAGTATTTCTATTTGTTCACCAGTATTTCTTTCCCATCTCCTTGCCAGGCATGGCATGTGCCACACGAACTATGCAGAGCACCACGAGTCCAGCGTTAGCCCACCAAAGTCCTGCAGCAGTTTACAGGCAGAGGCACCTCCTTGGCCAGCAGCGGTGCCCAGCATGATCTCTCACAGGAGAACCTCCAAAGCTGGAGCTGACACAAGGTCTGGGCTCCTCTGGTTTTGCTTCCAATTGCTCCAGGTGCTGTTTGTCCCCCTGAACCCCTGTGGGGAGGAGTGGCTGCCCTCGAGAAGGTCATGAGCTGCCTTGAGCCTAAGTGCCAATCACCCAGATGTGCCAGCCTCTTTCCAAGTTTTAATTCTGCAAGGAGGACAGCAAAATCCGCCCTTCCTGACAGAAAGCCTCCTCCAGAGATGGAAATCCCTGTCCCAGTGCAGCAGGTTATCAATCACACCCTTAACTCTACTCGTAAGAGTGGCTGCCCTGCAGTGCTGATGTTCCTGTGGGAGCGGGGCCCATCAGCACAGTGGTTTGTTATTCAGAGCTCTGTTTCTCTTGGAAATGTGAAATACTTCCAAGCCTCTAAAATGGCTATTTGACTCTTCTTCAGTCACACATTATGCTACCTAATGCAAACTAACATTTTCTATCCAAATAATTTCCTTCCTAAGTATTGCAGACATGGAAGATAACACAAGTTTTATGTGGTGTCCTGTTTATTTTCACTGCATATTACGTTTCTTCTCTGCGAGTTGTAATAACCTAAATATACTTGTTCAACAAGTCCTAAGTTACAGAGCTATTTGCATTCAGCACAGGGGAAAAGCAGCCTGAGTGCAGAAAATGAGAAAACTGATTTAGCAGTCAGCTGAAAATGGGGAGGTTAAGAAAATAACTTGTCACCCACCAAGCTATTTCTAAGTGGATGAGTACATAGCTGGGGAATGCAGAAAATTATTTTATCAGCCAGGGTTTCAAACCCTTTAATGTTGTGAGGGAGAGATGAGGAAGTTTTGAAGTAGCCTGCGTATGCTTGAAGTGCATTTTGTTGACTGAGAGATTGAACACATTTAGTCAAACTAGACTTTTTTCCTCTGTCTCCCCCTCTGACCCTTATTTTGCACACTTTGTATGGTTCCTGTCTCCTTCATTTTGCTAAATGAGTACCAGAACATGAAATATCAAAGTGCTTCAGAGCAGAGCTGCATTTTTGTTTTGATCTGGACTGTGTGCCACGTTTCCCACAACACACCACTGGTTTGTAACTCTCCAGCAGGTCTCTTCAGGACAAACTTCCAAGAGGTAAATTTTGCGTGAGCAGTTACACAAGCCAGCCACATTTCTGCACACAAATGAGGGATTTCCGTGTGCAAACAGAGGAGCAGGTAGTTACCTAATTTCATGCAAAGGCCTTGTCTTTAGGCTGAACATGAGTTCTGCAGCCTGTAGTGCTCACAAAATACTTGCCATTTGCAGTGATCAGGTGCCTTTGTGTGAATGGGGTGAAATCTGGGAATGCTCCCCCTCTGTACCTCCCTGCTGTTGTGTTCTTTCTCATAACCCAAAGAGAAGCCTGCAAGGGCAGCCCTCTGTGGCCTGGTGAGATGCAGAGATCACCACATTCCTGCAATCACTAGTGTGAGAGCAGGTGATAAGGACATTTTCATATTTCTAAATGTAATTTTGATTTGATTGGGAAATGCCCCCCCGCTCCTTCAGAAAGTACCTGCTTGGCATATGTTTAAGTATGTGCACAAATTAATACCCAGAATAGGGTTTTTTGCTGCAAGAAGATCAGCAGCTGGTGGCTGTGCAAGGTCAGTGATGCTATAGAGTGATGTAAAGGATGTGGTGCCATCTCTTGCTCCTCTGTCTATGCTGCAGATGTTTCAAATACCTGGGCACAGCTCAGGTCACTGCAGCCACTCCTTGCCCATTAAGGCAGCCCTATGCAGCCCCTGGCCAGAGCTGAGGTTTCACAGCTCTCCTCCCAGACAAGAGAGCTAAAAAGCTATAGGAAAGCTCAGGTTCCCAGGCAGCCACTCAACAGAAAAAGCATCTTTATTAAAAACACCAAACACTGAAAGTCTAGACCGTATTATTTGAGTGCTGTCTCTGGTTAAGCCCCAGTCCACCCATGAAATACTTTGGCTTCACTCAAGGAGGGTTTTTGTAGCCATTATCTAGCTGGCCAGGGCTATGACTAACAAGATTGCAGTTTTGGCAAGTGACTGCTTCCCTTATGCTGAAGGCTACCCAGAGCCTAACTCCAGAAGAGTCAATAGGGTGGAATAATTTGCCTTAACGTGCAGGGAGGAGGAACTCCACAAGGAACCATAAAAAAGTGGCCAAGGTAAAAGCCTAAGACATGTTTTCCTTACCAGCATGTTTTCAACACAGCAAAGACACATGCAGCAGGTTTTAGCCAGAGCAGGAGATACTGAAGGCTCACTAAATACCTTCTCCCTGGCCACAACGATCTGAAAAGACATAAATTCTTTCTTGGGCTACCAAAAGCCATAAACACAAACAGAAGCACTGCCTGACATAAACAAGATAGATGCTCCCAACTAAGAGTTTACAGCCTTAATTTTATCTGCCAAACACTGGTGCTCTTCTTTACCAACTCTGACAGATAGGGACAGAAATTATCTTATCTCCAGATCAACTAAACCCCAAAGAAGATTTTACTTTAAAAGGAAAGCATAATAATCCTAAAAACACCTTTTCCTGTTCTGGGGAATTAGAAGTCTGAAAGAAAAGGAGGCTTATGGAACTTCTTTAACTAGCCATCAGAAAACTTAGGTTGAAAAATGCTCAGTAATAAATAGATCTGTTTTCTCTAGAAGAGCTCAGCTGTAGAAATTCTTTCCATACACACCCTCCCTCTGTCTCCTTGTCATATATGTCTGGGAAATTGCCTGGCAGAAGAGAAGAGGTCAGAGTTATGAATTGTAAATTTTCAGCTCTTTCTTGCTATCATTCACTGTGACAGTCTCCTACTTTGAATGTTTTGGTTCAGGTATCAAAGAGAGGCATGGGAAGCTGCTGGTTAGATAAAACATCTTCACAGCACAGGAATCTTTTCCAAGGATCTTGAAAAGTTCAGGAGAGGACCACAACAAATATTTTACATAGGCTGCTTCTTGGAGTTTGTTTTGTTTGGTTTTTTCCCCGTTAATTCAGGCTTTGTCTGTCATTTCCTTCTGTGTAGTCAGTGCAATTGCAAACTATAATTCTCCCTGGGCTGACACTGAGGAAGAGGAATTTTGTGCAAAGGAACATCTTTTTTAATCGTGGCATGGAGTGAAAAGGGAATTCAGCTAGAAAACAGCGCAGATGCTAAAAACCTGTGAGGCTTTGTGGACAGCCAAAGATCTCAAAGCTCCACTGTGGCCCCTCCAAGGGCACAGCTGAGCCCCCAGGGCAGCCCTGCTCCAGCCAACCCTTGGCACACAGGCTCCCTCCTCCACCTTCCCAATCCACTGCCCCATCCCCGAGCACCATCACCCTCAACAGGGGAGCGTGTGGTGATCCTGGACACCTCTCAGGCAGCAGAGAGCTGACACTTCTGCTCCTCTTGTTCAAAACAAGCAGGAGCAGCTGCAAAGTGGGGCAGCTCCCACCGCCTCTCCTCGGGGGAGGCAGTTGTTGCTCTAACAGAGGGCCCTTGTGCAGGGAGCCTCCCCCACCAGCACTTTTTCCAAGAACAGCCTAAAGCAGCCGAGCATCAGCCCCCACAAAGGTCTGTGTAAGGCTCTGCCCTTGACACTAAGGGTGTGTTTGTGCCCACTCAGCCAGCGCCAGCAAGGCCCTCAAAGGTGAAAACCCACCCCTGACTGAGGAAGGCATCACTGACAACACCTTCAGGGGCCAGGAATGGCATCACCACCGCTGCAGGGGAGCTGCCACAGGCAGCTCTACCAGCACCTGCACGTGCTCTTGGCCACACCATGTCCCTTTTCCTGCGTCCTGGCCATCGGCATCAGTGCTCAAACCCAGGCACCGGTGCATCACGTCCCTGAGCAGCCGTGAGGCCGGCAGGCATCTTTATTTAGAACATTAATGACACAAATCAAACCTCTGCCCTCCCAGCTCCCAGTAATAGGCACTATTCAAATGGGATAAAAATAGGCAAGTGTGGGAAATAAAGCTGGCTAGCAACTTGAAAATGAACAGCTAATTTTAAAACGTTTTCATACTCGGCCACATAATTCAAGTAACGACCAAGTAGCAAAGCCTATTTTTTTCAGATAATGAAGCAGTATGAATTTTTTCAAGTTCCACAAGACTGTGGCTTAGAACAGGTATTTCCCATCCTGACTCAGAAGTCTGGGGACAGACCTGCACAATTTCACCTCCCAAATCATTCTCGCAGCCATGTTTACAGCATAGCCAAGGTTTCTTCAGCCAGTTTTGGTAAACTCCGCTTCTGCTTGGCCTGGTGATCACACACTGCTACCCACATGCCCGGGGGCCAAATTTGGAGAGTTGGTGGGACTTCTGCTTGATGAGGAAGCGGCTGTGAGTGCTCTCCTGGGACAGTCTCCATGAACAGCACCCAGCTCTTTGTCTGGCTACTGAGCACGGGCTGGATGCGGATCCCATTCCAGGCATGGACACCGTCATCAGGGATGTGCTGCTTTGAACCCCCTTCCTCATCAGAAGGTGGGCACGAGCCCTTGGGCAGCAGAGTGGGGGAATAGCTGCTCTGCCATGGTGCTCAGCCCCAGCACTTTCCCATTCCATTTTGCCGGCAGAATATCCGGCTTTGGGAGATCGCACCTCAAATTCGGCAGCGCCGCTTTCCGAAGGCGCCTCATAGCTCAATTGGCTAACAAAAAGCCTCTCGTAGATAAAAGAGCTCCGCAAGTCAACAACTGGCTAAGCAGTTTAAATCTCTAGGCAAGGCATCCCCTATTTAAACGTTGTGGGCAAATCTAATTTAAGCTTTTAAAAATATTATGGGCAGGTGTTTAAGTCGCGGGCGCACTAGGCCGCGCTGGGCTGGGAGGGGGCTGGGCGCCGCTTCCCAGGCGGGCAGCATTTTGTTCAGCCAGGCTTTTCTGCAGAAAGAGCCACGTGACAGAGGCCAAATAAACAGCATCTGGGGATTTTCAATTACAGACCTTCACCCAGCATGCCTGCACTGTAATCTCTACCAGATGAGGCTCAGGCCTCACTATTTTCAATAATTCACACACTGTGTACACATAACATGACAATAAGGGCATTCATGCAACCGCCTGATTCGCACATCAAAGCTCCCAAATGGCCAGCTGTAAGCATGCTTACTGCTGAATAATTCATTCTTTTCACAGGCTTGAAAAAACGCTCAGCGGGAGTTGGCAAGCTTGTGTTCTTTCCTGTGTGGTATGCTAAACTCAAATTTTGAAAGAGGTACAGCCCCACTAAAAAGAGTCAGAGATACAACTATTTAAATGTGCATTTGCGAGCTTTCGGATGGCTGCTCACAGAAAAAAAGAAAAAAAAAGAAAAAGAGAAAAAAGCAGCTCTACATTTCCAAGTGGATAGCGGAGATAAGAGGAAATAACCTACATGTCCTCTGAGGCAGGTGGTTAATAGAAATAAAGTGATAAAGCTGTTTTCTGGCTGGTAAAATATTTTTTACACATATTATTCCTGGCTAAAAATCTTGGATATACCAGGCACATAATAGTCAACAAGTTCAGCAGACTTGAAATTTCCTCATGCTTAGCATAAATTTTCAACTAGATGGCAAAGAGGGTTTTTGTTAAGACTAACACATATGAAAAAGGCAAACACAGAAACACCAAGGCTAATTCTGTAACTCCTGTTTACTGTTCTCACCGATATGGGTTGAATACTAATTCCCACATGATATTTTAACAACTCCAAACTTGCAGCTCTGAACATTTAGCTTGCAACAAGTGAGAGTGTTCCAGATTTTGCAGTACTTTGACTTAACACAACAGAACCATCATTTCTTTAGGAGATTAAAAACAAAAAGAGAGAAAAAAGAGGGTCTGCTTCATAATATCAAGTTTTCTTGACTGTCAATCAGTGCTTGAACCAGCAGGATCAACTAGTCATGACCTCTCCTTATAGCAAACACATGCTGCTTACCAGCTGTGGGCTGTGTTTTTTTACGTCCTTTTCTCTATCATTCAGAATGGCTTCCTCCTAATCACAATAATCCCAAAAGTGCTAAAACATATCAATCGTCCTCTAAGCCCTGCCTACAAAAGGCCAGCCGTCCAACCTTTATGGGCTTGTCCAACAGCAGCTGATACTTCATTCAACTACAAATCCAATTTAGCAGTTACAAGAGGTTTAGCATCACTGGAAAAATATTGGTGTTGATCCTGCACTCTTAAGTCAGCAAATATTCCTTTGCCATATTGTTTAGCTTTTTCTGCCATATTTACACTTCTGCTGGATTTCCCTGAGTGACTTCAACAGCAGCATTTAACCTCTGAACTGGTAATATTTACAGTTGATCAAATAGCGATTTTTAAAATATGTTTACCACAATTACAGAAACGTAAGCCTATTTCAATTCCAACTGTTATGTTTTTGAAAAAATCCCCAGCCAACAACCCAAAAAACAAACACAGGCATTTCACTCAAAACCATAGAGCACACTTTACACACCAGTTATGCAGGATGTTATTTATTATAGCCCTTTGGGCAAGTTCATGGCAATTCTCTCACTTATGTATTTTTAATAGCCAAGTGAGCCAAGGCAAACACTCCCTTGAACCCCCCCTACACCTTTTCTTTTTCTTTTATTTTTTTTCCACTATTTTTCAGGGGGGGGGGATTTATTATTTTTCTCTGTGTGTTTTTCTTCTTTCTTTTTCCCCTCTTTATGCAGCAGTATGTGTCGGAGGGCTGGGACCCAGGACACAGGCAGGTCTCAGTCCCCAGGGAATGGGATGGGAGCAAAATAAAAATACTGTGTGTCTTTGACTTGTTGGAGCCTGTTGGTGCTCTGAATCCTTTGGGTCTGGCTCAGAATTTAGGTGAGGACCATGCATAGAAACGGCCATGCAAAGACAGGACCAGGAGGGGAACAAAGAATTCAGGGCTCCTAAAAAAGGTTTTATGAGCTGCCCCAGTGGGGTGTGTGTATGTACACACACAAAAAACCCTACAATAAGCCACTTAAATATTATTATACACAAATTAACTGTTTGCAAGGCGCACCCTAACTGGGCTGCCCAAGAGGAGAGGGGAAGGAAAAGATCCCAGAAGCAAAATAACCAAAATAATCCCTTCAGATGCTAATGAGCAAACAATTACAATGACTCATTTAAGTTATATCATAATGATACTTCCAAAGAAAAGAACTTTTTGTGTATTGTATTAAAACCAACAACAATAAAATGATCCCAGAGTGAATCAAGACCACAATCTGATTTACACAGCAAAAGGGAAATGACCTAATAGTAGCACAGAAAGATATTCTACTCATGTCAAGTCTTAATCTTTGGGTTTTATCCCAGCTTCAGTTTGAGAGAAAACAATGAAAAAGACCCATAGACACATCTGGTTCAGAAGTGTTCATTGATATTAATGCAATGCATTGGATTCTGTTTGGCAGGTCTTCATACTGGGAAATAGTCCACATAAGCAATGTTTATTAATTTTCTTCTGATTTTTTAAAACCGAGGCAGAATATATTTCAAAAAGAGAGGAGCAATCCAGAGAGCTCTCTGAATATTCATTAATTAATATTTTGTCAGTGTCGGTTGTCTCAACAAAAGGTTTTACAATTTACTCTAAGCCCAATTTAATTAAAATTTAAATGCTACAAAAATACATGGCTTTTTTTTCCCCTTAGTAATAATTTTCTACTTACAATAAACTGTATTTTACTGCAACCAAAAATGCATTTCAAAACAAACAGCAATTTTTAGGCTTCAGAATATACAAAAAAATCCCCCACAGGAGGGGGAAAAAAAAAATCCCTGAACTTTGACCTTTGCCATATCTCTGGATCAACTACAGATGTTTAGTAGATTATATAAAAACCTAGATGTCCTCAATCTGACATGGTGGGGTTTTTTCCCCTGGTCTGATAGGAACTGTCAGTAACCTCTGCAGAAACCCCGTGCAAATTCCACGTGCAATTCCTGGGTTGTTTTCCGAGGTGGTTGCAGTTTCTCAGGGACAGCAGCAGTTCAAGAAAGGAGCAGACTCTTGCCCAACGCTGCTGACAGAAAGTCTGATTTGGACAGGAATCCTTCAAACACACAGACAATGGGCTGGCTGACCTGTCATGCATGATGGATGAGTTAAGGGGATTAAAACCACTATTTGCATTCGAATAGATAAAAATTAGCAAAATAGAATTTCTCAGTAGGTGGCTTCAGTTCTGTTTGTTCTCACAGGCAAAATGAAGTTCATTTTTAAAGGAATTACGACTGTTTAAGTAATGCTTATTTGCAGAGAAGAAATTCTGGGTGTTGGTTTGCTTCCTATTGTTTATTCTTTAAGAAATACACTTTATCACAAAAGTATCCTTTTCTCTCAATGTTTATTATTAGAGCATTACACAACCACAGTGTTCTAACCACTTTAAACTCTATGTATACCTTAATGCTTACATGTTTCTAAGCTGCATACACCCCCCAAAAAGTGGTTGGAGTTCAGGGGGAGATGATCAAAAAGACCAAAAAAATTACACGAAATTGTGCATTGATGCTTCAGTGAGGTCCTGAGTATAAGCCTGTGACTCAGAACTGTAAAAGGCAGATACTTGAATCACTGCAGGTTCCTTTTGGCCAGATTCATATTGCACACAGTGATGGTACTTAAAAGACTCAGAGATGGCTGCACAAAGTTACCTAATGAAAGGCCGGCCTGGACAACAGCATTATATTGTTTATTCAACATATCCATGAGAGAAATCTGTATGGACAAATGTCAGGCAAGCAAAGGGATGTAGGAACTGCAGAAACATCCCCAGACTGTCTTAGAGCAACCAAGATCTGTCTGTCAGTCAGACCAGAGCTGGGGAGATCCTGCTCCTTGCAAGGCTCACACAGCCAGGAGCCTCCAGAAATTCCAGCCCCTTTTAGAACACACTGCCAAACGCGTTGCTGAACTCTGCCTGTTGCACCAGTGAACTGCAGCCAGAGCAGTGACAAATTGCACCGTGCCCTACAGCAGCACCAGCAGAAAGCAAGGCTGAGGCATCAAGGAGGCACCTTTCCTCCAGAGATGGCATTAACCAACAGAAAAAGCTGGGACACCATTTCCCAACTCAGAATTTGCTACAGTGAGATTTTAAGAGAGCAGATCTCTTCTCCTGCTCAGTGATGGGTTTCTGGCCACATCCAGAGGTTGTCTAAAGCAGGGCAGTGCCAGAGCCTGCAGCCACAGTTCTGTGCATCCACAGGCAAGCCAACACCTGGTAAGCTGCCTTCCTTTTCAGCTCTGCTCTGGGATTTCATGCAACTCTCTGCAAAAACAGTTTGTTTAGCTTATTACTTACGTGGTGTCTGTGTCCCATGCAGTTCAGATGCTTTATTTGCACAGCAGGTGCAAAGAGGTATTTAAATTTTCATTATGTCCAGGGTATTTGGCCTTGGTTTGTGTTAGATGACAGCTTCTGACACCAGATGGGCCAAGTGGAGAAACGTTTGACCGGCACATGAAAGAGCTTGGGATACATCCAACACCAACCTTGGTTTCCAAGTTATTTCACAGGCACAAAGTAGCATTTTGTGGAGATTTTATAGCTAATAGTGTCATTCTAGCTACAGTACAATAAATATTTTGCACCAATTACAAACCCACAAGAGAAACCTACAACATACTTGAGTTACAGGGTAAGTAATTTCTTGCAAACTCAGTCTCATAACATGTTTAAAATTGAGACTCCTTTAACTCTTTTTTTTCAGCCTAGAGAAAGAGCTGTCAATAGTTCCTTTCCATTAGATCAGCTGCCCATTCCTGCCTTCCTGCAGAACCCAGCTGGTCACTGATGTTCCAGCTAAAGTGGAGGAGAATAACATCGCTGCACTTCTGAAGGATTCCCAAGACACCAGTCCAAGGGGAGAAAAAAAGAACCCAGCTGTTGAAGAACAGAAGACATCAGTGCTTATTTTGAAGTTCAGCTAAGAGATATAACAATAAAAAGCTGAGTAATCAAATAATATTGCACCATTATGCATTTTGTTTAAATTTGGAAATGTTCCTCATAACCTACTCATTTGTCAGAAAGAAAAATGCCTGCCTGGCTCTCCCTGCCCCTCTGCCCCAGGCTCCAGCATCCCAATGTACATCCCAAGCAGGGTAAATACCATGCTGCTGATTTCATTCTCTCTGAAAACCCCCATTCATGCTTTTCAAAATCTCTAGGGATACCTTGGAGAATCATAAGAAAATTTTGCTTTGTGTCATCACCAAAGGTTTTAGAATCCTAATATTTGTAATATTTGTATAATATTTGTAATCTTTGGGGTTTTTTTAGTTAAAGTGGTTTGCTTTGGTTGATGGGAGGGCTCTTTAAAGAAAAATAATTTAAGGGCTAGAACATGCCAAAGAGTTGAAAGAAAATCACAGTTATAATCTTTTTACCACTTATTTGTTTCTATGCTTTTTTTTTTTTTTCTTCCCAGCTCATGGCTTTACTCTACATAACATTTATTCAAAAAGTGTACATTTGGAAACCTTTTCTTTGTTTGCTTTGGATAAATGAGTAATGAAGTGCAAACAAAGTTTCACACGTAATTCTTAATCCCACTTTCTTTAGGCCTGATGCAGTAGGAGAGAAACTTTACAGGTTGTTTTGTGCCTGAGTACCATGGACATGGGGCTGGAAGAGGAGACTGGGCTTCCAGCTCCAGCTCTGGAGTCCCTGTGCTCCCCTCACAGCTTTGCCTGTTAAGAGATGTTAGTTCTCTGCATATCATGGTGAAGAAGATTCATGAAGGCTGCCTGCCCTCCACCCACATCCGTGGTTATCCCACGGAGCAGCCCCAGACACCAGTGGCCCCTAATCCTGACAGCAACAATGGGCTTTTCACCAGGAGCAGAAGGACTTTGCTCCTCAGCTCCATCACAGACTCACAGATTCATTAAGGTTGGAAAAGACCTCTGAGAGCACTGAGTCCATTAACCCAGCCATGTTCAGCACCAAGCCTTGTCCCCAAGTGCCACATCCATGTGCCTTTTGACCACTTCCAGGAGCTGAGGGCTGGCACTCGGAACAGGATGGGGGAACATGTCCCAGCACAGCCCCCACTGCTGGCATCACCAGGCCCACTGGCAGGAGCCATGAGCAGGGCAGCTTCATGCAGCAGAGGGGCAATGTTTAAATACACACACACACACACATCTGGAACTGCAGTCAACATTTATTAATGCAGCTTAGAGATACCAAGCTCCCATATCATCTGTTTAGTCTAACCTGCTGATATGGTAATCAGTCAACTCCGGTGCATAAAATTATTTCATTTTTCTTCTAATCGTTGGCAGTTTATGCATTCTTCTCTCCCCTCATTCAATGTGCTGTCTCTCCTATTATCTCCCTCCCTTCTTCTTCTCCCCCTACCCTTCTTCAATGGTAAGGACAAGTAACACCAGTCCTTCCCCTTTCCTGGCTGTTTCCAGGATAACCCTCCACTCCATACGAGTTCATCTTGGAAGAGCAATTCCCTTCTGCCTGGCCCGCAGCAAGACTTAGGGGTGTTACTCTCTGCTGGGCAAAGTCCTCACCAAGACTCCTGCATCCGACTTCTACCCTGGCCAGAGGCTGGCTGCATGCATCTTGACACATGGAGCAGAGTTTCAAGTGAGGAAGAGGGCCTGAGCTTCATTACAGCTGAGACCAACAAATAAAAAAGGGTTTTAAAATGTTAAATACTCTATATTTGGATTCAAACAAATGTTGCCAAAACACAGGCAGTGTACAGACTACTACAGTGTACCTAAACTTCTGCCAACTTCACAGGGCACCAAATTTCTTAGTTTTACAACTTTGAAGCACTGCACTATATTTTAAACTTTTTATGTTTTGGTCATAAAGGCATTTTCCCTGAAGCAGCTGGCAAATCCATCCCACACCTGGCCATCACACCAGTATCAACATTTTAGCACACACAAGGTTCTTGCTACTAAAAGTCAAAGAAATGGTCACTGGGTCAGCCAAAGGAGCTCCATCCAACTCCATCAGGCTTAGCTATAACATGTGCACAAAGAGAATAAATCAGTGCTGCAGGGATGTATCAAGAGTACTTGCAAGAGTGACAACCCTTTCATCTTTGTGAGATGCATATGAGTATGTCAGGACTCACCACTCCAGACACTAAACTGAGCCACAGACTGATTTTCCATAAGGACTGGTGGACATGGTAGTGTTAGGTCAACGATGACCTTAGGGATCTTTTGTAACCTAAATGATTCCATGAGTCTATGACATAAGAACAAGAAGTAAAAATAAACTTACTTACCTCAGAGGCTCACAAATGTTTATATGAAGCTGTTAAAACGCTGAGACTTAAAACAACACATCCATTTAAAAGAAAATGAAAGGTTGTTTCTGGTACGGCTGATGCAGTTATATGTTTTCTGTTGGGGGAAATTTACAGCCACATTATTGCTGTCAAGGAGGGTAGTGAGCCACAAGGATTTCCAGATGCCATGTGTGAAGTTTCTCATTTCCCCTACCATACTAAAGTACATTATCACCCCAACGCAAACAAGCTTTAAAAAGTGTCTGTCACTAAAACATGCGTGGCCCCCTTTCCTGGACTTCAGAGATTTGGGGTTTTTTTTCCTTCTCCTTTCCTTTTTTTTTAAGCCAGATGGGAGAGGGCAGTGCAGCACTTCCAGGGGCCCAGTGCTGATCAGGCTGATGTTGACAGCAACACTTTGGGCTGCGCCCAAAGTGAGAGGTACATGCTGCACCCTGTCAGAGAGAAACCTGGCTCTGCCAAACAGCAACATTTCGCTTGCTGAAAGTCAGGCAAAGGAGGGGAAGAAATGCTGCCACAACATTTCTCAGAGCAGCTATGAATGTGAGAACAGATTTAAGAGGAACACAGAAGTGCACTGGGTTCGTGTGGCCAGGTTTTGGCAGCTACAGGGGGCTACAGGGATGGCTGCTGTGAGGAGCTGCCAGCAGGTTCCTCATGTCCAGCAGTGCCAATGACAGCTTGGACACGTCTCTGGCCAAGGCTGGGCCAAGCAGAAATGGCAACACCTCTGTGATAACAGATTTAAGAAGGGATAAAAAAAAAAGAAGTTATTGCATTGATGTAATTGCAGTCAGACAAGAGCAGGGTGAGAACATGTGAGAGGAACAGCCCTGCAGACACCCAGGCCAGTGCAGGAGGGGCAGGAGGTGCTCCAGGCACGGGGGCTGAGATTCCCCTGCAGCCCCTGGGGCAGCCCCTGGGGAGGCAGCTGAGCCCCTGCAGCCCACGTTGGATCAGTCTGGGGAGAACTGCTGGCTGTGAGATGCACTCACACTGGAGAAGTTTCTGGAGAACTGTCTCCTGTGGGAAGGAGTCCATGCTGGAGCAGGGGAAGGACTCTTCTCCCTGAGCAGCTGCTGCAGAAACAAGGTGTGATCAAATGACCACAACTCCCATTCCTTGCCTCCCTGCCCTGCTGGGGGAAGAGGTAGAGCTGGGAAGGAGGGAAGGGTGTGGGGAAGGTGCTTTTAAGATCTTATTTTACTTCTCAGTATTCTGCTCTGGTTTCGTTAGCAATAAATTCAAGTAATATCTCTAATTAGAGCCTGTTTTGCTAATGACAGAAATTGGTGAGCAATCCCTCCCAGTCCTTATGTCAGCTCATGAACCCTTTGTTATATTTTCTCTCTCCTGTCCAGTTGCAGAGGGGGGTGACAGACTTTGGTGGGTGCCTGGAATCCCGCCAGGGCCAACCCACCACAAGAAGGTAAAAGGAAAAAACATGTTCAAGTTTCTCCTGTACCTATAAACAAAACTTGCCACACCAGCAGGCAGCTGAGGGACCTGTCCCATTGTATGGGCAGCAGTGGGCAGCTGGGACAGCTGCCTGCACAGGAGACCACCCTCACACCTACAGAGAAGGGAATCCTATGCCAAAAGGACTTTCCAAGGCTTCTGCAAGCCTGAAGAGAACGACCTCTCTTAGGGCTGTCTGGGACTGCTGCATGCAAGCATGAGGCTTTTAAGGGGGAAGAGAAGCAAACAAATGCCTTGCAATCAATCACCTTTCCAGCTCTTACTGGCAGAATGGTAGGAGAATTAAAGCTAGAAAAGATTATCAGTGAAGATTTTCTCCCAACTGGAATTGTTCTAAAAAAAGGAACCACAGAATTTATGCAGAGGTCCAGCATGATGGTGCTGAAAAGAGGATAGAGGTGGAAATATCAGAAGACTGATGTCATATAGTCCCCACTGATTTTTTTCCTCAAAGTAGGTGTTTTGTTACATGATGTTAACTTGAATCTTTTGCTGAAAATGAAAACTAAACGGGAGATGTTGAGTCCAAAGCACAGCTGACCCTTCAGTCTCCCAACGCACCAACAACGAGATCCTGAGTGGGAGCAGGAAGAATGGTTTTGCTCCAAACCCAGAATGAAACAAAATTAAGGCAAGAGGGCATGCTGGAATCCCTCAGTCCAGCTGGGGAACTTCCCCTCTCCTACAGGGTCGTGGGCACAAAGGGGCCCCTGTTTCTGATGTAGGCTCAGCAGAGTAGCCCCGTGCCAGTGCCAACCAAACTGATCAGAAGCCTGTTTTTTTATGACACAACCTTTTGTCCATCACTCCCAGAAACACCTCCCATGCCTTCATAATCCTTTCTAATGGTCCTCCCAAAGAGGGCATTTACAACATAAGCCTCAGCTATCAAAAGGACACTCTTAGAAACACTAAAGCAAGTCCCTGAAGCCACATTGATCACATCAGGTGCTTGGCTTGAAGTTATAACATAGTTCTTTCTGAAAGAAAAATAGATCTGAGTAACAAAAAGTGTCCCTCAGAAACTCTCACACTCCACATTAGTACTCCAGAAAAACTGAATTTCTGTGACAGCAACTGCTGCAAGTAGCTGAAGGTTCCAGTGCAGTGTGCCTGTTTGATGGAACAGAAACAGCCTACACAATTATTTCCAGATACTTAGGACAAGTCAATATGGACAAATCCCTTTTCAAACCTACACGGGGTGAATCATTGCCTTGCTGATCTGCCTGAGACTTCATGCCACTCACCCACACAAAAAGAAACCCATGCAGAGTGTCTCCTGCACCTGTCAGGGCTTGATACTCTGATCTTGTTAAAAAAAACAAGTTCATAGATTAAAAGCAAAAGTGTTATTACAATGCTTTTAAGACAATCATCCAGGCTTCTCCTTCATCTTTTTTTTTTTTATTTCCACTAGACTAATGAAAGACTTCAACTAAAATGTAAGCCAATGTATATAAGATTCTAAAATACAGTAACTCAGGTACTTCCATCCTGGCATTTATTTTCTATTGTAACATCTGCCATTCCAGCAGGCTTTTGTTTGCATCTTGTCCCATCCTTACCTGGACAAAAGGCCCTTCTTTATTCTCCAGATTAAAAAAAAAAGTGAAGATGACAGACATTTCTGTGTGCATAAGTAAGGTCATTCAAGAGTGGAAGTCAAGTCATTCAAGAACGTGAGCTAAATATATTTAGCAGCTATAAAAATTAGACCACAGGCTTCTATCCTGAATTATTTGCTGATTCTCTGAGCACTGGAAATACTTCAACTTGTGCATCTGAGAAAGTGAATCTCCACAGAAATCAGATCTCAGTCAGTTTTCTTTTTTTATATACTTAAGCAAGACCCCCAAAAGAAGACATCTGGGCCAACCACTTGTTGGGTTTTTCTCCCATCTGCTCGCCCTCCTTGTTTTCAAGAAGTCTCTAAAGATATCTCCTAAGGAGCATGGCCTCTCCAGGTAACGTTAAGTAAGGGATTTGCAGAAGTGACTGGGGGGAACAGGCAGGCAGACACTTGTGGACCACTTTGGAGCTGTGGGCAAAAGAAAAATCCAAGCAAGGGAGTCTTGTTTCACTGTTGAATTCAAATTTGAATCTAAAGCCCAGCTGCTCATGGCATTTGAACATGAATGCAAACAGTGGGCTCAGAGAATTAATCTCACCCATCTAGATCCTCTATCCCTGTGGTAAGCAGTAAAGATCATAGGAATAGAACAACAGGGACCATGGTGGATCAAGAAGTTTTCCTCTTCTAAGCTTGTCGTTCATGGCTGTGCTTGAACAGAGGAGATAACAGAAACCTGCAATAAAGCTGTTTAAGCTGGAAACATTGGTGGGCAAAAATAAAAAATTCAGTCCCACTTCCAACCTCTGTTCTTCTATATAGCTGATGGTTCATACTCAATCCATATTTTACAAAACTTGGGTTTAAAATAGTTTGGAATTAAGTAGAGATTATAAATATTTTACCATATCAAAATGTTTATGGGTGAAGAGATTTGAGTTGGTAAAATTGTTGACTTATGAGGTTAAATAAATATTTACCTAGCTTTAGGAATTAGTAAATTGCATTAAGTAACATTAACTATTATAATTTATTCTAAATTGAGAAGCTTTAAACCAGTGCAAATTATATAAATTAGGCAAACTTAATCCCTGTTCTTAAACCTCCTTAAAGTCAATTGCATTCCTTAGTATTTGAAAGGTTAAATTGAAGTTGTCATCAGTGACATCTTAAGGTGTATGAAAAATGAAAACCCTGATTTTAAATGTAGGTTAATTTTCATTGCTGTCATAAAATAAAATACACTTTTTAAAAAGTTCTGTTTTCTTTCATATAAATGTCTTGTCTTTTTCCTAAAATGTGGGAAATAAAACCAGCTAGCATTCAATACTGGGCTCAGTAGAAATCATTGGCTTGAAAGTTCAGCATTGCTTTCTACAACATAAAATCCAATATCTCCAATAGCAGATCACATTAAATTTGACCTAACCTGTGGGCAGCTCTCTACCCAGAAATAACATCCCTTTGAACAAAATCAGTGTTTTGAAGGCTCATAATCTTAATGTGACCTGTGGGAAATGCGGCACCTCCTCTGTCTGCTCGGGAAGATTACACTTCCAAAGGACGCTCACATCCAACAAGGCAGACACACCCACTGAGCCATGCGGGGCTGGTCTCATGTAAAAACACCCGAGGTTGTTTTCAGGAACAAAGAAACTACGCCACTTCATCTAGGAACAGCCTCATCTGAATGTAGCTCAGTCTGTAAAAACAGAGAATTGGACCCATTTCACATGAAAAAGGATCCATTCCCAAGAGACTTTCTTCAGCCAAGACTTTCCCATTTTTCCTGTATCAACCCACTCAACCTGCAACACAAATGCAGGTATCAATTCCAAAAAATCCCCCATACCAGCCTGCTGAAGGCATCTGGGAGAGCAGTAAATTACTAGCAGATTGGAAAGATTGATTTGTGAAGAAGTTACAAGGAAGTGGAGACATTGCAATCAGCATGTACATGGTGTAAAGGCCGAGTTTCCCAGCAATCCCTGAATGCCCTCAATTCCCACTAGAAGACTGAAATCAGTGGGAGCTCAGGACATTCAACAATTCATAAAAATTAAAGCAGGGCAGCGACTGGTTTTATTGTTTGTTCTTGGCAGTACCCACCAAGAGCGCGACGCTGAAGGAATGCATGATCGATGTTGTGACAACTTTGCAATTTGGAAAGATTTAAGCAAAAGGGATAGGGCAGTGAAAAGGGGTGTAGCAGTGAATGAAGTGATCAAAGCTGATGGTGGCTGGCATTCTTTATTAGTTTAGCAATCTTTGCAATTTGGGGAGAGACTATTCCCAGAGCAGCTCAGCCTACCTGTTACTGACATCCTCATTCCCTCCAAATCCCCACAGAAGTGCCTCTCCTGTGCTTCAGAGGGCTGTAATCCAGAGGCCCATGGGATGTAGGGAGGTTTGTGGGGCAGCTCTGGCATGGCACTGCACTCATGTACCCACTGCAGGTGGGATGAAAGGGGTTGATAAATGAGGTGGGAGAGCAGCACAGGGAGCCAGGGGCTCAGGCAAAAGTGCTGCAGTCTGCAGGGGCAAGGAAGACATCTGAGTTGCATGAAGGCAGAAAAGGAATTGATTTTAAAAAAATTTTTTTGTGAGAATATACACAGAGGAATGATCTTAAAAAAAAAAAAAAAAAAAAAAAAAAAAAAAAAAAAAAAAAAAAAAAAAAAAAGAAGTTTAAATTTTAACCCAGAAAATACCTTTCAGATTTAAAACAAGCTGCAAAGAATGTCCCATGTTAAGGCACTAAAAACAAAATTGGCAATGCACTAGAAAATATGCTGAGAGTAGGAACCTTTGACCAATTCCTTCCCCTCGCCACTAGATGTATGTTTGATATTTTCTGTGTGTATGACCTAAAGCCCTATACCTGTAAACACAGCCCCAGGTGACAGGAACACCATGAACTGTGTGACAGGCCTGCAAGACAAATAGCCCTGAACCAGCCCAAAGAGAACCCCCTATGACATGAGTACTGTTCTTTGCTTCAGCTCATGTGGTTTAGTTTTGGGTAGCCCTGTGATGAGCAGGGAGTTTGACTCTACCATCCTTATGGGTCCCTTTCAACTCAAAATATTCCCTGATTCTGGGTCTCTCTTCAGTTGCATTCCTCTAAACCTGAGCCACGCCCAGCAGACCCTCCTTGCTTATCTTTATGGTTTTCTTACACAAAACAGAGAGTTAGAAAAGTAGGTGATAAATCACTGAATGATTACTCTTCAAGAGGAGCTGTGGCTAGCTAGTATTGTTTTGACATCACTTTTATTGTTTATCTCACTTTTTGTAACGAATTGCAGTTTTTATTTGAGCACGGGCTTTGCATTTCTTGGACACCAGGAATATGTAAAATAATTCCACAAGTTGTCTCCTTTTCTGGGAAGGAAAAATAAAGTAAGAACTTTCTGTAAATGTGAGGGGCTGCCCTACCTTTAAGTTTTTCTAACACTTAATACCAGGCTTAAAATTGTACCACATCAACATAGAGAAGCTGAAATGCCACGAGCAGCCCTTCCATCTACTTTGCTTTACACATTAAACCACGATTCAAGCAGAGTCCATTAAGGCATCTAAATGTGACTTACCACATGTGTTAATTGGGTGGGGGAAAAAAAAAAAGGAAACACAACTCTTGAATGTGGACATTTATGTGTTCGCATTATTCAGACCCTCCTGATGCCACAATCTCCCACTTCTATAGTTTATAAATGTTTGATTTAAAATATAGCCATTTTATCATTTGTACCACATTTACCTCATCTTACCACTGTTCTGACTGGATGAGAAGCTAATGTAGCCTACACTGTCTGGTCAATTATTGCATGGACACCAGGGACCAATTAATGCCATCCATAAAAGCCTGAATCATTCTGTCAATTAACTAGAACTAACTATGTCATCAGATATATTACTGGTGAGCAAGTCTATTTGGTTGCAATATGTCTTGAAGGAGAGCAGTATCAAATGAATCACAATTGACTTGGACAACTGCTAGCATAATTTCAGAAGATGAAAAGACAAATGTGGTAGTTATTAGTGGTCCCCTGAGGAATTACGGCCAAGCAATTGTAATGTGCTAAGACTGTACTAGCAGGTGCCCACAGCACAAACCAGGCAGAGGGTTAAATCAATATTTTCAATTTCTTGGGATCAATTCAGTGTTTGAACAAGATGGAAACTTGTTAGCAATTGGCAGAATGTGCAAATGAAAAGCCAAACTTCTTATTATTTGTTAAAAAGGAATCAGTGCTCTGCAACATGCCCTTGGCACAAGGTAATGCTTTCATGATCCAGTTGCTTGGGCATTCACTAAAAATCTAGCAGTTCTTAAATTTTAATAGAGTGCAAAAGGTTACTTTAATACATGCCGAACATTCAGGATCTTTAAAAATGATTGAAGTGTCAATAGGAAAGTTTTTGAGCTGTGACAACAGCATAGTTATTAACGATTAGTGCAAGAAGCAGAAGAAACCCTGATTGCTTTAGAAAAGTCTCACCAGGAATGCAGCTTGACATCCTTGGTACAGCTTCACATTTATTCTGTTTCATGCAGGAGAACATTTGGATCATCAAGTGATCCTTTACCAATTAAACAAAAAAGAAAAAGTCACCTTACACAAATTGATTTCTTTTATCACTGCTGGGTTTAAGGATGCCTGTAGCAGGACCTAAAGCACTGGCATCGTATTCTTCACTTCTAACACAAAGGTGTAAAAATGAACTGTTACATCTTAGTATTGGTTTACAAAGGGCACCTCCAGCCACCCTGACAATCAGGGTTTGGAAAATAATACCTTATTCTGAGTGAGGGAGGCATACCCTTAAAACGACACCTTAGACACGGCAGAGTAAAATCTCTGGGGTCTGGAGGCAGAAAACTGTCAAGTAATGCTATTGTACCTGGGGGAAAAAAACATGTGTTCTCAGGGAAAGCTATTTCCACAGTGCTCACCCAATGCCTTAAGTCCCTTATTTCAACCAGGTCAAAAACATCAACCATTTTTCATGCTACAAAACTACAGCAATATTTATTAGGAAAACAAAAAGAAAGCCCTGATGGGTAATTAGAAATAAGAAACTCCAGAAAAAAGTTCTGAAAAATGCCTGAAGAAGGCACCTATGCTTCAAACATGAATGCATTCCTCTCTATGTTGGGCTGGTATAGGAATTCTTTGAATTGTCTTCAGTGTTTGGACTTTAGTTCACGGGCACAGACAAGTGAAGAGGTAGCTGAAGCTCCTCTTTCACAATTGCTTGGCACAGAAACATTCTTTTTAACGTACTTTGTTTTTTAATTGTGAAGATAACAATATTTACAGCATTGGAAAAATGGTTCATCTGTCTGAAACATTTTCATCCAAAGGACCTCAAAGCACTCTAAACACAGAGCAGGGAAATGACCCCTTGCCCAGCATATGGCCAGCCTGTGAATTTACAGTGACAGAAAGTTACTACCAGCAACACTCTAGCTGCTGTTTTTAAATAACAGTAGCAGCCTTCACTGATACAAGTTAAAATAAAGAGCAGTTGAATCTCAATAAACTGCAAACCCTCTTAAAGCTTTACATTAGCTGCTGCAGATGAAGTAGGAGATATTTCTCATTTCTCAGCCTTTTCACAGGAAAAGAATGGTGCCGAGTCAAATGAAGTAATGAAAAAAAAAAAACAACTCAAAATGGATTTCCCTGTTTCAGGGTTGGCCCAGATAATCTATTGTCAGTGTCTAACTCACTGCAGCTTTGTCTGATTTGTGCAATACATTTGTCAGAAGACCTTTCTCTTGAAATGCATTTAGCACAACATGGGGGATATGCTGCACACCCCAGGACAGCAGGTCCAGAGCAGGCAGACACGCCGTCAGTGTCAGACCATAAAACAGAGGGAACACAAAACATCGCACTGCTTCCTACTGGATTGGCCCACATTAATTACAAAACAAAACAAATCAAAACAAAAAAGAAAGAGAGAGAGAGAGAAACAACTCATTAGAGTAATTATACAGTGATTTTTTAAGGAATAACCCAGGGAAGACAAAACCTTTCATCCAAGACACATAGCCAATAGATTTTCCCTTGCCCAGCCCCTCTACCTTTGCACTGTGTGTCAGTAACAACATGTTTTTGGCTCCCTGTACACACATGGGGTGAAACCACTCCCAGGCTTCCTGGAGGACACAGGGAACATGTACTTCCCTGGGGAGCAGAGGAACCTGTGCCTTTAAGAAGCACGGAGAACCAGCGCAATCATTTGAAACCAAGGTTCAGCAAATAAGAGACAATGAAATATGGAGTAACTTGAAACCAGCCCACGAGCTGCCCAAGAGAAACCTCCAGCTTGTCTGGCTCTCAGACACACCCTTGCAGCTCTTCTGGAAAGCTGGGCCCTGTTTGCAAGACAAGGAGCTAATTGATTCCATCGTCTTCTGCGTGTGCATGTATAAACTGAAGTGCACAGAGCACAGAGGGACACACAGCTCAGCTGACCGTGCTAACAGACCCTGCTGTCTGACAGCAAGTACGAACTGAAGTGCACAGAGGACAGAGGGACACACAGCTCAGCTGACCGTGCTGACAGGCCCTGCTGTCTGACAGCGTGCTGGGCGCAGAACAAGTGCCGCGATTGTTCGTGCCAGACGCCCCGGGACCCACGATGCATAATTCCAGTGCCTGCATGTCCAACTGCAGGATATACTGGCAGCAGGATAGCAAACTGGCTTGAAGTATTGTTAACATTTCTCTCTGCCATCCGTGGAGCTGCTGAGACGTTGCAGAAGTGGGGCTGGTCCATCCTCTGCCACCAGCTCGCACACCTGCTAAAACGTCTCCTCTCCCTGCACACTGAAACAGATTTTCCCCTTCACAAAGTGGCTTTTTTTTTTTTGCTTTATTTCTTTTTCTTTTTCTCCGCCCCCCCCCCCCAAAAAAAAAAAAAAAATCTAGGAATTCTCTTCATTAACTTCCTCTGAAACAGCCCCTGAGCTGTGGTTTCCACAGAACCAGAGTAAACAAAGTCAATCTTTGCAGACTGAAGCTGATTCGCCACTCAGTGCGTCCATTTGATTTCTTTTACAGCCTGATTTATCTCAGAGTCTTTCTGGTTCTGACCCACCAGGCTGGAGGGAACAGTGATTCAGGTCCATATGGAAGTTCCTGACGAGTCATGTGCCAGAGGAACACAAGGAGAGCACCTCTGCAGTGCTCAGCCCGAGGTAACAGATGCAGGGGCTTTCCCATTTCATCTCTTCTGAACCGTGTGCTTAAAAGCGAAATGGCATGACATGCACTTCAGGCAGAGCAAGAAACGTGCTATCTTTGAATCCACGTGGCAATCTTTCTGCTAAGCAAAGACATCAATCAATTCTACTAATGATAAAAGGGAGAAATTTTATGTCAGAGCCCATTCTGCAAACATGGAATTCAAACACTGCTCTTGGATCTCAAACACAACAGAACTCACTGTTAATTAAGAATAAACTACATAAAGCTATATACTAAATAAGCCTAAAAACACAAGGCTCATGATATCTTTGAAATGTTATTTTTTCTCCAGAAATAACAATAATATGAAAAAAATATTTAGCATATATTTGTTTTGTGTATGAAAAACCATATTTGAAATTCTAAAAATTTAAGGAAAAACATATAGCAGGGAAGCATTTCCAAGCCACTTTACACACAGTCATTGAGCTTCTCATATGAGTTTTTCTGGTTTAAATATGGAGCAATTTCACCAAACACTGTAACAAAGTCATATTGATGTAAAACAGCAATCTGTCTGTATTTATCTAACAGTAGTTATCAGGACTCACAGCATTATCAGATTTCACAGATTTTTGGATGCACAATTTATAATCCCCATTAATACAATTTAGTAGGGGACCAGCAGTTCTTTAGCATAGAAACAGAAGCTATGGTTTTGGTCAAGCTAGAATTGAATTTTCAGGTCTTGCCTGGATAAACTGAGCAAATACTGAAGACAGTAACAAACTAGCAGCCCCAGTAACAAACTAGTAGCCCATGAATGTCACACCCAACAAGAAGCAATATCTGGCCAGAAGTCCCCATAGACTTCATGGCAGGATTTTATCTCTGTCTCTCAGTCATGCCTGCCCCAGAAATGAGTAACTGCACCTCAAGTTGCCATCCATGTCACAATCCGATTCACTGAAGTTCTTGCATACAGTTAAAATCAGACAAATTCTGGAATAAAGGCAGGGTTTGAGGATCACATCACAGGCAGAAATATGTAGTGTTGCATCTGATTTCACATTGGTTTGAGTTCACTGAATTTGAAGGATTTAGTGACAGTTTGATCACAAAATAGGGAACCTGTGTTTTTCCTTCCCTTGCCTTCTTGCTCAAGCCCTACAGTAACAAAAGGCTCCCCTCATTACAACAGCCAGTAAATAGGTCTCCACATTCACACCCAAAAGAACATCTGCAAAGAAAATACAGGCAAGATTCTCAAGCTTGCTGCTACACATAATCTATTATTCCTGATATTTACTATTATTATTACTATTGTTTTCATTGTGTTACCAATATATTTCTGCCGTGTAAAGAAATACACTCAAGTAAAAATAATTAAATATTTTGTTTCTAACATTACTTGTTTGAAAAGCAGACTCCCAACTGTCGCCTTGTTTTCCAGCCTTCAGCCTTGGAGTTAGAAATTTCATGTAAACAAAGTAATGTTTACAGAACTTTTATCATGTTTTTTGGATTCCTTTTTGTGAAAGGAAAATTGATGGACACTTTCTAAGACCAGTGGAGTTGAAGAGGTTGAACCTCAGTCCTCCAATCTGGTCTCCTTTTTAGAAATCTATATAAGCTCTAGAAAAAATTAAACTTCCTCTTTTCCCGCTTCGACTCCGTGGTGATCACTGCGTCTCCCTCGGGACAGCATTGTGCAACACCCAGCTCTGTACACTCTTCTTCAACTAGAATTTCCCTCCCATAGTGCTGTTAAGTGGAAACTGTCATTTTACCATGATCTCTTAATTTTGGTTGTATGTGGTGCTGTTGTCAGCTAAAATGGAGCAAGTCAGTAGTCCTGATCATCCCTCAGAAAAGACACCAGAACCAGGAAAACCATTGCAGCTACATAACAATGAAAAAACTAAAAACAACCATCTTGTGATCAATTTTCCCTCCAACATTCAATTAGAATAGTCATAAAAAATGTATCTGATTATTAACAATTAAAATCCAGCATGCCAGGTCAAAGTGGCACCTACTGCATCAAAAATGCTGTAGCTTTGAAATCAGTTGAGAAGTTATTCATGCTCCCACATAACTGATCCTGAATCCTGTATGCTTTAGTTCATGCACTCAGTATACAAATGCTGGTTAATTCTTATTTTATTCACAAGGCAGTGCCAGATTTAAACAAATGAGTTGCAAATTATTTTGATGAGGATGTTTCAGTTGCTGCATCGTGTTTATGATGTACTGCAAGACACTTGTGTATAGCCTGAGTGATTTAGGCTTAGCATAATAAATATTATATTCTTATGTTAGATAGGAATACATCAATGAAACCTTTTCTATCTAAGGCAAGGAAATCATCTGCCTGGGTTATTTATGGAAATATGAGTCCAACCACTTTTGCACTCATGCAGATTTTATGCTTATGTGAAAGAGGTGACTTCCATAATCCATAATTACAGGTGCAACACCATTTGCTGAACAACACGGCTTTTCAAATTTAATTATAAACCCCGAACCTACTTAGCTAATCGGATCAATTGCAAGTCACAGCAAAGCACATTCTAATTTTCAAGACAGATGAAATTTTGCCACCTCTCAGCTGCTGTGAGAGCCAATGTCAGGTGAAAAGTAGAAGAAAGCAGACAAGCATGGTTTCCAAGAACCATTACAGCAAATTTTATGACTGTGTTTGCAGACATGTTCCCTGCAGATCTTTGATTTCCTGAGGCTGCTTTTATCTTGCTGAGCCTCTGCTGAGCAGCAACCACCATTTCGAGGAGGCAATAATGCCTTTTTTGACAGGTCCCATTATCCTTTCTTGCCCCACAAATGCAACAGGCCAGCCCTCAAAAGCCTCTTTATGAATTTATGGGGATAAAACAGAGCTTCTACATAGAGAAACATAGGTTCAATCCCAAAATAGCCCCTGAAAGGCCCTGCTCCAGCTACAATTGCTGCACTTAACTCTGACAGACCTGCAGCAGAGACTGCAGAAGTCAAGGGGCTTGCTCCAGGGGCTTGCTCCAGCACCCTGACCTTGCCCTTGTTCTCCTCAAGGTGCTGAGCTGAGGCTGTGCTGCCAGTCCAGCTCTGTGGGATCTCTGCTGGCTTCACGTATTGTGACTCTGGATCATTAAACCCTTCTGGCTTCCCTTGTTTTTTTCTGTCATACAAACCCACTCTCTTTTCTGCAGTGGTCAGCTCTTTAGATGAGCACCCTGTGATGTGCAGAGATCAGTACAATGAAAAACAGAGCTTAGAGTACTGCAAGACAGTCACATTTTCAGTGCTTCAGCTACCTAAGGAGCCACCAGAACATGGGATATAAGCGTCTCTCTTCAGAGGCCTGAGGTAATTCTGCTTTGGTTGCACATACTATCATTCATGTGAATGGTCTTGAGGGTATTCCAAGCAAAAAAGGCAAAACTGAGCCCAAAACAACTGGTTTAGAAAGGCTCAGATCAATACTGCAGCCAGTCTACTGTAAATAGAAAGCATAAATTAGTATATACAATAATCACCAGTTTGTTCTACGGTTGTATTTGCTTTTGCTGTAAACATAATCACAAAAGCTTCTGATGACACAGCAGCTGCAAACTGAACTGCTCGAATCACAGCCACAGCACATTGTCAGGCTGACCCTTAGAAGGAACTAAGTATCATATTATAATTGCATAGCTATAATATTATTTATTATTTGAAACATTTGCAATTACTTTGAAGTGTCAGTTCCGTGGAACTTGCTGTTTAAAAACACAGTTTCTCAAAGAGCTTGCTTGGCACAGAAAATCAGAGACTACAGGTAGGTGTAATGGGCTGGTGAAAGGCACAGCAGAGAGGTAAGAGAAACCCAGCAGCTGTGCCACATAAAGTAACCAGTATTTCCCTCTTTTCAAATGAATTTTGGCACACGTAGGGGCAGGCAAATCAAAGCAATTCAAACACTGCCAGAGCCCTATTGACATCCATACAGTGTGCTGCTTCTCTGTGGAAAAACTGAATTTCCTCTAAAACACTCCACAGCCTCCAAGGACAGGGAACATGCCCCGCCACCACCCTCCCTCATCTCTAACAAAGAGAGGATGTATGGGCTGGGAAAAAGGAACTGAGAAAGGAGAAGTCCTGAGGGAAGACAAACAGGTGGGTGATGAGGAACAGAACAGCAAGGAGACCCCTGTTGTATAAAAGCACTGAAGAGCAAAGTGGTCCCAGACACAGAGGAGGTGCCAGGCCTGAGCAAAGGCCAGCCAGGGCAGCATCTCACCCCTTACCAAAGGAGGATAAATGAAGGGGCAGCTCAAGAAAGTTCTGCTGAATTCAAATAAGTTGCAGCTCAACCATGTCCTGAGTCAGAAGCCTCTGGATATAACAGGGAAATTTTGCTTTCTGACCCTACATAAACATACAGCTTCCACTGTATCTTTCAAAGGGATTCACAGCTACACTAGAGCTTGTCCCCAGAGCTAGTGCCTTTTGTTTGTTTTGAGCATCTTACCTAAACCTTAAACTTGCTGCAGAAGAAGCAGTGAGCAGCTGCTCCTCATTCACCTTCTCTGTGCAGCTCAGCTCTACAGATTTCAGCCCTGCCTCCCGTGAGTCACCACTCCTGGACTAAAGAGGTGCAGTCCACTGAGTCACTGCTTGTGCTGAAGCTGTTCTCAGGAAAATTCTTTGATCCTCCTTGTTGCAGCCTTTGAATCTTATCCAGGTCTGCTGCTCTCCTTTTTGAGTGAAGGAAATGAAGTGCACAGAGTATGCAGGACTGCCCTGGCTTCTACACACAGCCCACCCTCACTCCTGCAGCCCCAAGGAAAAGACAGGGCTTCCATACACAGCACACTTTCACTCCTGCAGCCCCAAGAAAAAGCCAGGGCTTCTTAAAACAGAATTCTGGAGTGCTGCCACAAAGATTCTAATTTCCATCACCTAATTAAATTTAAGTCTAAAAAATCAAATAATCACTTTCCACTTTTATTTCTTTACTTTTTGTTTGTTTGTTTACTTGCAAGTATGAGAACATTAGCATGGACTGGAGTGTTCCAGGTTTTGAAATGTGAAGTCCTCTCACAGTATCTTTTGAAGTTTTATGGACTGCCAGACATGCACAGACCACATGCTGAGTAACACTTGCTGTTCAGTGCTTCAACAAACAGCCAAACAGGAGTTGAGGGGACAAAACAAGTTTGACTCAAAGTGCCCTCCTCAGTATGAGTAACTGCTCAGGAATTCTCTGCATATATCCAAAACCACTTGCACACAATCTGATGCTCATTCCCCATGCCACATCTCACACATGTGTGCCCAAGAGGAGGTGCAGTGTTTTAGACCTTGCAGAGGATGGGGGGCAAACCCAAGAACTGCAGGGTTTGTGGCTGAACTGGCTCTGACCCCCCAGACACAGCATGAAGGATATGGCCAAACCCCTGAGAGACATCATGCCTGTGCTTTTAGGGCAAATACTAACAAACATCAGCTATTTTCTCACAGTAGCTGACCTATGTGCAATATTTTATGACTCATGGAAAACTTAGAACAGCTGTAAGGAACAGTCAGTAAATTTAAGCAAGACTGGAGTGGGTCAGCAATTGTACTGAAACAAAAAGCTACAAACCTGAGTGATAAATTGCATGACATGCCCATAATGGAAGGCTTGAGGCTGCTGTTGCAAAGGATCACCCATGAAGAGAGAACCACTGGACAAGCGACAAAGCCAATATATTCCTATGGATTTTACCATTTTCCTGCTTCTAACTAGTCCTGCCTGACTTTCTGCATCATAAGCTGCAACAATTTCAGATGAATTTTCTTCATGACTGAAAGAAATATTTCACATTTGCTTGAATTTATTACTAACTGACATCACAATTTCAGCAATTCATAAATTTCCACACTGGTCAGCAAACTATGACCCACAGAGAAAATGTTATGCTGACCTCACTGCAACAGCAGTGCTAAAACTAAGAAGTTATCAGTATTTTAGCAAAGGCTTTTAGATGGATTCTACTAGATGAAAAGCTAGTACGATACACATAAGTAAATCCTGGGGTTATTGAAAATATTAAAAAATTAAGACTGAGTCTCTATATTGTAAACAAATACATAGGATAACAGCTCCTTGGGAGAAAGGCTGCAGAGGATAAATAAGATACAATCTATGTATCTAGAGTTTATAAATATTAATTTTATATTATTTAGAATATTAGTCTAAATAATATAAAATTAATGTAGACTGTTAGTAGATCTAAGGAAGCTGCAAAAAAGAAATTTATACTGAGAGAAAGCTGGGTGAAAGAAAACAATCCAAACAAAACCCCCAAACTCTACAATGGAGGAGCATGGTATGACTTTCAGCACTTGATTTCACATAGTCCCCTGAAAACTTAAGAACTCCTATCCTGCCTCAGTCAGCAGCTCCCCATGTTTAATACCCTGTTTCTGTTAGTTGTGAGTCAGTTTTACTGCAGGGAGAGGGAAGGAGATCTCAAGGCTTCCCAGCTTCCCAGGAAGCCACTGCAGGTACTTTATTCCGAGTGCACACCAGCACTCACCCAGCCATAAATAAGGGTTGTACTTCCAACCAGGGAGAACATAGATGCACCCAGTAACAAAGCAGCCATCCCAAATGGCAAATAATTGAGCAGAACTGTCTTTGGGGACTGGGGGACAGAACCATCCTTAGGAGCTCCAGGATGTGCATGGTGGAGGGCACGAATGGGGCTGTGTCCTGCTGCCTCCCAGCGGGCCAACCCCTGGCAGTGCAGGGAGAGGGAGCACCCAGCTACACCCCTGCAGTGCTGAGAGTCTCCAGTGGCACCCCTGTCCCCAGCCCCCACTGCAGGGCTGAGCACACCACTGTCCTTTCAGAAAGGTTTATACCCACTTAATTACAGGCACGTGCCAGGAGAGAGCTCAGCACTGAGTTTTCCCCTCTCTTGCCTTGTTATATTTTGCAATACTTAATGGTCCGTAATTGATTAGATGCAATTTGTCCCAGCTGTAGCTACAAGGTTCTGCAGGTCCACTGTGGGTCAAGAGGCAGTGAAATCAGAAATGCTCAGACCACCAGTGCAATTCAGTGAATACATGTGCTAAAAAGTAGCCAAAGAATTAATGCACTGGAGACTAACCTTCAGGAACAGGGCAGGTTTACTCTGAGCATTAATTCTGAAAGTAATGAGACTGTGGTTTTTGGTTCAGTCTTTAATAGTCTTCATCATAAAAGCACTACAGTTAATATCCCATAATCGGTGCTTTCTGATCAGGAGAGTCCAATAAGCAATTTTTCATCACATACTGGAACTCAGCTACTGCTGCAATCTGAACAAAACAAACAAAACAGTGCTCCAGTCTACATCTAGCAACAGGAAACACAGGGAAAACCATTTAAATATTTCGGCTGTGGAGCCATTTGAGGGCCTAGATACATCTTCCAGTAAAATTAGCAGCCAAAACCTCCAGTTCTGCTTGGGAGTCTTCCTCGTTTAGAGTTTTCTTAGTGTGTACAAACATTATTTTTTATTATTGCTTAGCAGTGGTGACTCCCTCGCTACCACTCTTGGTTCAGAAAAGTAAAAGTATTCCAATTTAATGCAAATTAGGTTTTTATCTGTTTTCCTGGGAAAACTGTTGGAAAAAACCAGTTTGAATTGAAATTAGTTCAGCAGGAAAGTTCAATTTTATATCCCCTCCTTAAAATCAGTGTATATGTTTATTATTAATTTCTGAATCACACCATGTGCTCTTTCCTACAGTAATTGCTAACTGAAGTCAACAGCAGTACTGTCATCCATTTTAATGGGCTGGGATCACGCCACAAGACACAAAATAAAGACACTTCTTGTTTCGAAATGCTCAGGATCAAAACAAGAAAAACACAAGAGACACACTGGGAAACCCAAAGGGATGAATTACTAGGAATTTAATTTCTCATTTATTGCTAATATTATTGTTGACTCGCTTGTTAATGTAATGTAGCACTTACATTAAGGGATCTGTGTCAGAGTGACCCACTAATGATGATTTGTATCTGCTGCCAGGGTAGGCAGACATAGAAGAGACTATTTCGGTGGTGTTCAGGGGCTATTTCCCTGTCATTTAGGGGATTTAAGGCTCTTAAGCAGTTACAGGCTTGTTTATTTTTTAATAATTAGAGCTGGCTGAATTGTAAGTCAAAGAAGACAGGCAGGATAAGGGGCCTCTGCTCTCTATAGTGCAATTGCTGCACAAAAGAGGAGGCAGGAGGTACAGGGCTGGTTTTCCTCCCCTGCTCACCAGCTGGGGAGGCTGGAAAAACCTCCCAAGTTCCTTGCACAATGCTCCAGCCAGCACAGCTACGTCCCTCTGCAGCTACAGCAGCCCCTCATCACCAAAGCACAGTGAAAACCAGAATGTCCTGAGCCACATCTCTCTCAGAGTGTGTGGGACTGGTACTTATTCCTCACACAGGAGCCACCAGAGCTCCCTGCTGCACGCTTCCTGCACTGCTGTGCCAGGCACTGTCACCAGTGATGCTCTTGGCCTCGTGCTCACAGAGCTGCTGTGACAGTCAGCTGGAACGGGGCTGCTACAGGAGCACACCCTGGAGCAAGGAGGTCCCTGCTTGCAGATTTCAAGCTTTTTGTGCCCTGCTGACACATCCTCTCAGCTTCTAGGTCAGCTTGGCCAGCCACTGGGAAGCCCTGGCAGTGGGTCAAGGGTGACTGGGGAAGGGACCATGGGGGGAGAGGGGAAACCTCAACTGTGCATAACTGAACTAGACTCAAAATGGGATCTAATGAGGGCACAAATACTGGCAAAAAGTGAATTTCAAAAAAAGCCCTACAGCAGATATATCTTGCCTGAAGTACAGGCATCAGGTGGTGGCAAATGCCCTCTTTTGCCAGAACAAGCTGCATTCCCCGTGGAGTGCTCACCAGCACAGCTGTCCCAAACCTCTCCTGGTGTGCATGGACCGAGAGGGGATACACCTCCAGCCAGGCTGTTCAACACCTCTTCCACCACATTTGTTCCTTGTTAGGGGTCAGTGATCCTGACTGCACAACAAAGAGCACAGGGGGAATACACATTTAGAAACATCAGTTTGTAAGATGAGGCCAAAACTGCTGCTTGTCATGGCAGGCATGGCTGGATGCACAGGGAAGGAGGCCCTAATTACAGTTTGGATTGGTTTTGTCTGCTTGCTTTTCCAAACAGTTTCCACCTAGGAAACTGGTATCACTTCCTGATGGCTTCTGTAACCCTTTACTACACCAAGCATTCATGGACACCAGCCGCCAAGCAGAGCAGGCTGATCAAAATAGGCACAACTAAAAATATTTGAGTGGCAAACAAACAACTGCTGCTTTCAATCAATGGTGATGTTTCTATCTGCGCAAGTGGGTGTAAAATTCTTCTGTTATTAAGGCAAAGCAGTGAGGAACCAAGCCTGTGGCTCACTCATGTTATCCTGTCTCCCATCCTTGGCCTCCGCTGCGTCTGTGAGAGCCAAGACCAGCAACGCATCAACAACTCCATACCCCTCACATCTGGGTGTTTGTTTGTTTGCTTCCCAGTCCGGATCGTACAGAAGCCCTCACGTATTCACAGCAAACACTGGAAGGAGAATGGGGCAGCAGATATTATCCAGGCCCTTGCAGGGCAGATGCAAGCCCACAGCATTGCTTGCTGTTCTCCCCTCGGCTGGGCTGGGGCTTTATCCTCTCCATCTCTGACTATTTAGACTGCAGGGCCAGGGACCACCTACTGCGTGCATGTTTCTACAGTCTCCGGAACAAGACTTCCATTTCTGCTGCTTCTCCCTAGGCTAGACCATAATAAATATGATTACTTTAACAATAACACACATTAATAATCGTTAATGCACTGCTTGAATTTTCCTTTGAAATGCAATCTCTGTTCTCCTCCCTCTCAGCAGTTTAATCGCTGGCTGAACTTTCTCAGTTAACTGAAAGTGCCATAGGTAAGATTTTTTTTCCCCCCACTATCAGCACTTTCAATCTTTGTGTAATTTAAAGCAAATACATCTTTCTTTGTGAATGCAAATAAACCCAACTGTTGGGGGTTTTCTTTGTGGCTTTTGTTTTTGTTTTGGGGTTTAGTTTGTTGGTTTGGGGTTTTTTTTCACTTTTCTGAACTTTTAAGTTATTTTCTAACAGCAACCTGGCCTGGCAGCAGTAAGGCAGACATGACATAATGCTGGCTGTTAATGGCTTCCTAGCCCTGGCTGTCAGCTCTCCCAGTCAGTGAGTGCTCTTGGAGCCTCTTGTGCCTCCCAAACTCACTGTGCTGCTGTGCTGGGCCTAAGTCCCAGCTCTGTGTAAGAATCAGAGAATAGTTTAGACTGAAGGGGGACCTTTAAAGCCCATCTAGTCCAATCCCTCCGTAGTAAGGGATGTCTTAAACTGGATTGGATTGCTCAGAGCCCTGTCCAACCCAGCCTTACATGTTTGTAGGCATGGGGCATCTACAGCCTCTCTAGGTAATGTGTCCCAGAGTTTTACCACCTCGTTGTAAAGAACCCTTACTTTATAGTTAACCTAAATCAACCCTTCTTCAGTTTAAAGCCATTACCCCTTTTCCAACCAGCTCCTTTTAAAGCCTGTGTGTTCCTGGGCTCAGAAACAAGGCTCTACCTGGTTTCAGAGCTCCAGGCTGGCTGCTCTTTCACAGGCATCTTCGAGTTCCTGGGGCTGTGGGAGGCCACGCCACTCTCGGCTTTCCAACACGTGGCTGTGGGACCGCATCCATGCCGGGGGCGTTGGGGGCACGGGGGAACAACTGCCTGCTCTCAGTGATCACCTTTTGGGGCAGCCAGAAAAATCTGCCTTGTTCCCAGCCTGGCTGCTGTGCTGGGGAGAGGAGGAGAGTCAACCAAAGCCTCCCTGGCCCTGGAAATAGCCCCGCTCCTGGCGCTGCTGTCCGTGCCCCTCCGTGCTGTACACCAGCAGGGAAGATGGCCACTCCCCTCCAGGAGGAAAAAAATCCAGCATTTGAGCTGGCTGTCTGGGCTTCAAAGAATGATCTTCCTCACACAAAGGATTCCCCTCAGCTTACTTCACATCATAGTGATTATTTCTCAGATGGGATGGGAGAGGGAGCAGTGGCCCCGCCACGGAGCAGAGCCCCACTGTGCTGAGCGCAGAGCAGAGAGATGATCCCTTCCCCAAAGAGCTTACAACTAAGCATAACACTGAAAAAAATCCCATTATTGACAGATTAACAGCAATCTGTCAGGGCAATCACTCCTGTTAGGAGTTCCTTGAGCAGAAAAGCATTACAGGGACCCTTATAATTAGCTACAGATACCTAAACTGATCCAAAAATTGAACAGTTTAAATTAAGGACTCACCTCCATGGTAACATTACATCAAAACTGTGAATGTGGGATGAGTACATGGGAACATTTTAAACAGAACATACAGATGGGTATCCCCTAGGGAAGAGGTCAATGCATAGATTTCTTTTGTGAACTTCATAAAAACATACAGCATATATGATCTTAGAACTGGTGTTTTCAAATAACATCTGGGGATTTTTGTCTTTCAACCCAGTTCACTGAGTTAGTTTTAATACTAATTCTAGAAAAACAATTAAATCACTGACAGGCTGTGAGTTGGGTTTGTTTGTTTTCTTTTCATATTAGTGACACCTTACAGATATTTGTGAAAAGTTTCCTCAAATTAATTCTACTTCTGCTTGATCATCTGTAATTCATTCACAATTATTAAATATTGGGCAAACACACCACTAAAACTTCCTGAGTCACAGAGCTTTCTTAATTGCAAGAAGTTAGTACAGGAAAGGTCATAAGTATTTGTTCTGCACGGACAAATCACATCCACACATGAGTCTCACAACAGCCCAACTACCCTTGTTCCCTCTCCCAGATGCCATCTGAGATGCAGGAGCCTTTTGATATTCAATATAATATTTGACAGTGTCAGCACTCACATGATATCCAAGTATATGTCAAGAGACACAAGCAGAGGGAGCTTCAGAAAAACAACAACAACAGCAACAACAACAACAACAAAAAAAAAACCAACCCAACAAATTCCATCTTCCTGTGGTGTAAATGGGTACGCACTCATGCATGCCAGTGAAAATCATGCTGATTTACATGATGTGAGCATCTGGCTCTTTTCCAAGGGTAAGGACTTACTGCCCAAGGGCAAGAAACAGCCCATGGTGTTATTTCACATGGGCAGATGATTTCCCCTGCATTATTACTATGTAGCTCCCACGTGCCTTCTCCCACCCTCAGGAAGGAATGATTCTGACTTCAGCTTCAAATGGGATTATTCAGATCAAAATGAGCTTGCCCATTAAATGCTCAGGCCCCCAGTTAGGGTCCAGAGAACTACAGTTGTACCATCAGTGGCTGCCTTGAGCATTGAGACTTCTGAATTTTCACACATTTATTGTGACCAGGCTTGCTCCTTACCCTGTTACACAAGCACCAGGATACACAGGTGCTTAGGTCAAATGCTGCAGTCCTGACACAAAAAAACCCCACCACAAGCCCTCAAAATTCTATTTCAATACTGCACTTAGCTATTCATTGCAGACTTGTAAAAGGTGGGTAAAACCAAACATCACAGAATCAAGAAAATTCTTTCAGACAGAAATGCAAAATAAACGCATTTTCCGTAGCTTAATAAGAGCAAGACAATCATTACAAAGTACTTCCTGACCAATAGGGTGAAATTAGTTTGTTAATATGAGAAGAAGCTTGGAATTAACTGAAAGCATATGACAGAACACAAATGGAGCAAATTCTACTTCTGTAAAAGTTAAGATCTATAAATTTTGGAAATGACAGCCATTGGTACTTATAGAAATCTACTTTTGGCTTATGCACTGCTTAAAGAAACTTCCAAAGCTGGATAAACTGTTCCAGATTTCATACAGTTGATGTATTCTACCAGAAAATGCCTATTTCTGATGTTTTTCATTGACACACACTGATATACATTATGCCATTTGAAAAAATGGCAGCTTTGTCTGTACTTAATAACTACAAGGCGTGGGTACGAAACAGCTAAAGCATAAAACCCTAAAGACAGGGCTTCATTGTAAGCATTAAATAATTATCACAATGCAAAATTAGTCAGAGTAATATCTCTGTTTTACTTCAAAACATGTGAGGTCTGATCCAGAGCTGAATTTACAGTCAACAAAATGGCAATTTTGTTTATGATTAAAGGGATAAAATCCATTTTAATTTTTAACTAACCGTTTTGATTTATTAAATCCAGTTTCTGATGATTAGTATTTTTTTACTTCAGACTTACCACGGTTTTATTTGTAAGTGTATTCAAATTTGTTTCTCCTTCTGTGAAAAGCTCTTTACCATAAGGAATTGACTATGCAGGGGAGAAACTGTAGGGTTTCTGTCTGACTTCCCCCAAAAGTGACAAATAAATACTATTAGGCATTATAAAATAAATAGTTTTGAGATGAAAATAATGTTCTTTTAACCACCCATTGTTCTTTTTACATATACTTGCAGCTGGCACTATACTTTCAAATAATGCCTACATTTAAATTCAGTCAGCCTCTATATTTGCCAAAAGAAACCTGCTACATAAATTCTCTTTGGTAGAGGAGCTGCGGAAATGATTCATGAAAAATGCTGCATTAAGCTGAATTGTTAGCATTGAGAAACCAGTTACATGCCTATCTGATTATTATTTATATTAAGTAGCACCCCCATTTCAGACCCAAGAGCAGAACCTTGCTGTGCTAGGTAGAAAAAAAAAATGAACTAATAAATGAATAAATACACCAATTGTCAGGGCCTCCTACTCCTTCCACAGCTATAGAATAGAAAAGCCCACAGTGAAAACAAGGCAGAAAAATGCTATCAGGATCTGGCTTGTGTGGACCAGCACCCAAACCCTATAGTGGAGGGTCTTGCCCTCCTGCAGCCTTTTCCTGGTGGAGAAGAAACACTCCTTTTTCCTGGAGTGTAGAGATCCAAATGGGAGACAGCTGAAATATGTGTCATTCTAATGGGTTCTGTCATAGCTGGGCAAAACACAGAAATGTTAGAAAGCATTTATCAAAGATATGACAGGGCTTCCCAATTATGCTGCCTTTCAACCCACTGCCTAATAGAAATGTGTGAAGTGATAGAACACTTTACCTCATCAACATCACTGGCAGCCACAGTCTTTCCTCGTGGAGCAGCTACTTAAAAGTAACTTGACTGAACTTCAGAGTCATAATTACAGAAAGTGGAGGGATTCAAAGAAATACCCACCTGTGCAACGAAATAATCATGTAAACTGATTTATCCTTAAAGCAAACAATTCAGCTTTAATAGGGTTGCTTGCTTTCCTAAGATGGGCACGTTTGCTTTATGTCAGTCCTCCTGCAGCTCCCGTGCAGGAAAGGGGAGCCTGGCCTGAGCAGGGCTGGAGCAAGACAATTCCGCTGGGTTTACCATCCAGACTTGGATGGCAAATTCTGTGGAGCTTTCAGCTCTGCTCAGTGTTTCTTATATGAGACCTTAGCACAAAGAAGAGTAAAGAATACATTACTGTAAGCTCTCAAAAGCTTGCTATGAAGACCACCCTTTACACCCTTGGCAGTCCAGAGTTTTTGCACTGATTTGAGCGGGCTCAGGAGGAGTTGCAGAAATTCAGGTGCCACCAAAGACACTGACAAGTTTCCTCTAAACTCAGCTACAGAAGCAAGCCCCCATCTTGAGCCACCCTCCAAGCTTCACTCAGTTTCCTCACACACACAAGAAACCTCCTTCAAAAACTGCAGATTTCGGTGAAACCAGGAGCTCACCAACAGCAGTTGGCTTTGATAGACTGCACGTCTGCAAAGTATGCAAGAACATGTCTAGCATTAGTTTCTTGGAGGTTTTCTGGCTGGCTTTTGGGATGTGAAATTACCTCAGCTACAACCTTGTATGCAGCAGCTGTTTGTAAAGCTCAGGTTACTGAGGTGGCACAGCAACGTGCTGTGAGCATCTTTGTCAGGCGGGTCCTTCCTATATCTTGCCTGTTAATGGATTTAGAGGTCGAGATTTAAGCAATTTTGTATATATATTTTGCCTTTTGGGTCTGAATATAGCTGTTAGTGCAAATATTCACTGCGATTTAACGTGTTAAGGCATACAGCACATGAAAAATCTGATTATTACCTTAGTTTTTATATATGAAGAACTCCACTGCTTACAAATACTCATGTTTCCTTACCTAGCAACCCTGTGTGTTATGGACATCTTCCCTCTGTCTGTTTAGTATCAACCTGGAGTCAAGAACCCTAACACCAAATTTCCATTGCTTAAGCTCTAAATACTTTACATTTCTCTCATGACAATTTCACGGCCTGTCTTCTACTTACAGCACAAAAATAAACTCAAAATCCATGAAATTTTGTCCTCCAGTTCCCTATTTCTTTATTTCTCTGTTTCTACACACAGACTAGCATTTGCCTCTAAGTGAGACACTAGTGCAGGAAACTCAGACAAAAAAAGTGTGCCCCTCCCTGGGCTTTCATTTTTCCCCTGGGTACCAGCTCCTCTTGTCTGAAGCTCAGCCCATTCGCAGATCCAAGGATCCACTTTTTGTCCCAGCGCTCCACAACACTTCAGTCTCTACCACAGCCTTGATATCCAAAGTTTCTGAACCAGGAGGGCAACGCTGTAAAATAAACTCACCAGTCACGTGCCTCCTCCTGGCTGATTCCTCCCAGAGCTCCTAATAAACCCCATTATGTTCAAACACACACAGAATGCTCAGGCACACACCCCTCTTTACTAGGCACTGTGGCTTTGTTTTTCAGCCAGCATGTCAGAGCCTTGCAGGGAATTTTGAACTCCTGATCAAACAGTTACTTCTTTGGCAAGAAAAATTAATTTGAGCCTCCCTTTTCAACAGGTTGCTGATTTCCTGTGGGTTCTCCAGGGGTATTCCAGCTAAACCATGCATGGCACAGGTGTTCAGTCCCAGCTGCCTGACGGGACCTCCAGCAGGGCAACAGCTACCCAGACACAGGATCACTGTGTCAAAAATCAAATTCAAATTCTGATTTGAATTGTGCAGAGCGGGCTCATGCGTACAGCACCCCCGTACCCACAAACCTCATTTGGATGGAATGCCTTTGCAAATAACCCATCACCTCAGCTCAGCCTTCCCTGGCCACGCAGTCTTGCCTGAGACTGGTCTTTTTCTAACATTCTTTAGGTAAAATAAAATAAACCACCCTCACAGCTTTCAGGACAACGTGAGATCCTGGCTCGTGACTTGCCAAAACAGAACAGTAAGAATATATGCAAAAAAAAAATCTTTGTCAGTGCTCTCCTGACTGCAGTGGCTACAGGCCAGATTTTTCATGATGCAATTCCCCAGAGGAGTTGCTTTTCTGGCCAGAGCTTCACCTTGTCTGTGCTGAAGAGACTCGGGGTGGCTGCACAGGTGAATCTGGCTTTTCATGTGTAACCTGCTATTACGTTTTTGTCCGGAGAGTTTTGTTCTGTATTTCAGCACCATTCTTCTTAACAGCCCGTAAGACAAATTTCTACAAGGAAAGCTCTTTTTAGGCTTTATATCTATGACCTTAGGTTATCTTTTATTGTTTAATCTGCACAACCTTAGAAATCAAGCTTCGCCTCTGGTAGCCAGCCCAACAATTCATTTGATTGTCCAGTACAACTTTCAATTCTCACAAGCAATTTGACAATTGCAAGTATTTTGCACTGCATATTATGAAGTCTAGTGCTGCAAAAATAATAAGACCTGGAGTTACACACAGGACTGAAAGTCTACTCGTTTAACCGTGAATTCTCAGGTCATTTAGATGTTTGAATAACAGGAATGCTATAGGCCAAGCTGTCATATTACTCTTATCACAAAAGTGTCACGTGCCTGTTCCCTAGCTTGCGCACATGCCAGCTCTCAGACTCCTATCAAACCTTCCCTAACTCCAAGGATACACAAGCAACATACATTATTTTAATGGATGGTTTCATAAACAGCAGAGCCCTAGAGCCACTAAATAGTGCTCTCAAGTCATTTACTACGGTTTGTAATTTATTAATAGGGATGTATGAATCTTCCTTCAGGGGAAAAATGGAAGAAGACAAGTTAGCCCGCTGGAGGCACAGAGCTGGATTCTGCTCCTGGTGGCTTCTGACTCCAGCAGGTGAGAAGAGGGCTACCCTACCTTTCCCTCTCAAGGCCTCTTGCTTGGCTATCCTGGGGTCAAATGCCCACACAGGCTGGAAAGTTACCATCCCTGGCCATCCATGCCAACCCTTTGCCCGAGGCTGGGACACTCATCACAGCTGCTGGCAATCAGAGTGGCCACAGCACACCTTGTGCACATCCACTGCTGAGAAAACAGCTCCAAGGCGGTGCAGAGGGTGGGAGGAATGTTGGGAAGGTCGCAGGAATGGCTGGGGCCTGGCTCACCACTGCAGGGCAGCAAGGGAACTGGTGGGGAGGTGGCAGGATGAGGTGCCCAGGTGTCCCTAGGGAGAGCCAGGCTCCCAGCAGCAGTGACAGCTGCAGGTGGCAGCATCAAAGGCGACAGGAATGGTAACCGGCCCCAAGCCACGTGATTGACGGAATGTGAAGAACTCGTGAAATGTCACGCGGTTACGCGGAATCCTGAAATAAACCATAAATCAATAGAAAACAATCAGGAAGGCAGCCACCCTGCACCCACGCGGGGATGGCCGGCCCTGCCGCACCACCAAACACAATTTCTCTCCCACTTCCTCCTCCTTCACCCCCTGCCTGAACCAGCACATGCCCCGGTGGGTGGGAGCAGGGACAGGCTGGCTCAGCACCCGCTCCAGAAACGTGACTTCACAACTGTTCGCACGGCACAAGTTTAGCAACCTGTAACAATACCACAAATCCCTCTTACTGCTGTATTTAAAGTTAGCTTTCCTTCTTGCGGCCTTTATTTCTGCACCTAATCTGCAGCGTGGAGCCAGTGAACTCTGAAGCCTCACAATATTCTATAGTATGGGGTTAACCTGCTGTAGCTGCTTAAATTACACAGATGGTTTAATACAAAGAAAAATGAGCAGGTACAGAAAAGCCAGTCTGAAAGCAGATTGTGAGCACTGCATTGCTTTCAGCAAGTTCAGTTCACTTCCAATTCTGACCTGATTCTTTTATATATTTAATGAATCTGTCAGGTTGATACCATGAAATGGGACAAGTGAGCAGTCAGCTTTGTCGTTCAGGCTTTGTTTTCATGTTTCCAATCAAAAACAAACAAACAAACAAGAATCCAAGCAATTAATGGGAAATATTAACACGTAAGAATGCAACAGCTTTTAAACATATGGGAGATTTCATCAGAGCAAGAATTTTCACTGGAAAAGATTGAGGTGAGCTCACAACTTTCAATCTAAGTTCTGCAATTCAAAAAAAAAGTTAAAGATGGTTAGGGTTGTCACATAATAGATGAATTTACACAACTCTAGAGACTGGCTTTACTAGAATGAATTATTGATGTCTCACTTTAAGTGAATGACTTGCAGAAACCAGCACAGAGTACATCCCACTGCTGCAAGATGTGCAGACTTAATGCAGCTTTGGCAAAGCGAACCAAATTCTTTCTCTGAATTGCACATCAACAAAAACAAGACGGTAAAAGATAGAGTTGCTTTGGAAGTAGATCAGTCTTAAGCACTAAAAACAACTTCTGTACCTGAACCCCACTGATTTTTCTGTGGTCTTATAGCTGTTTTTCCTGTTTTCAGAAATTCTTCTCTTCCCTGCTAATTGACAGAAGCTGAACATCTATTTCAGTGGAGCCCTGCCAGTTTATACAAGCTGAGGATGTGGCCCATATTTTTATAAAGGGAGGTCCTTTCCACTGTTTTGCCATCTGCCATCTCTACTTTAAGCTAATTAAATAACGTCAAGTTCTAGCAGGTTTTTTCGGTCCATTAGATTTTTCCATTTCGGGACCCCTAAGGGTACCCAGCAAGTCTGGCTTCAGGAGAAATGAGATGCAGATTCAAAGGTGCTGACAATGCTAAGTGCCAATGAAAGCTGGAAAATACCCTGACAGTTTGGACACTCTCTGTGCTTTCCACACAAAAAGAGTTTGTGGAGGACCTGTGAGTGTGAGCAAACAACCTTACACACCCAGGGGAAGCAGGGGATTGACTTCAAGCATCTGTTGTTTCAACCATGTCAGTGGCCAGGAGGGTTAGCACAGGACAGCCTGTGTGGCAGCCTGAAGGTGCAGGCAGCTTGCTCTGCACAAACACTGAGGCCATTTATCACACTGAATTTTTTTCCCCACTTCAGCAGCCCTTTTGTCGCCAGCCTCACCCACCCTTTGGTCTGGCACCTCCTCGAGCTGCTCTGCCCACCTCCCCTCCCCTTCCCAAGCCCTGTGGCCACGGTGCTGGCAGTGGGGATGAGCAGCAACAAATAAAAGCGTTTCATTTGCCTTCAACTCTACAGCTACAAGTGTAACAAACGCCATCCAAAGTCCCTGAGACCCATAAATGAGCAGTTGCCCCATGCAACCAAGGGTGTCCTATTGTTTGTAGCATTTTCTCTCCCTCTCTCCTATCCCTGTGATAAACCCACTTACCCTGCTGGTCTTAAAACAGACTGTCAACAGCTGGAACAGAGATTGTCTCATCTTGTGAGCACAAGACCCACTACAATGGAGCCTTTATCCTGCCTGCAGACTTCCAGCACTGCTATAATTCAAACACTACTAATAATGATGGTGAATGTGGAATAGTGTGAGCGGGACATGAACACGAGCAGGGAATAACCCTCTATCAACCAGAAGCTGGGCAGGAATAATGGACTACACCAGCAGTACTGGCAGCCTTTGCAGGCTTCCTGCTTTTTTATCCTGAGTGAGCCCAAAACACCTTCTAATATCTGTGGAATGACTGTTTCAAACACGTGATATTGAATTGAGCCTTTTTATCAAGATGCAGCAGCCCCAGATGCCATCCAGGCTTAAAGGGAAAATGACCTCTGCCAGCTGAAACTGCCACTGGGAAAGGGAAGGGAAGCAAGGCCATGCATGGTGGTGTGGCTGAATGACAAGTTCTGCATTCTGGTGGGCCTCGGATAAAATGAGAATTACCCCAGCCTAGATCAGCCACTCATCACTCTACTGCCAAATAAGAAAAAAAAAGACAACAAACAAACCACAACAAATCAAGCATTAATGAGCAAGGAAACAGTTCTTCTCACATGGCCTCTCATGCAGTGCCTTCCTGGTGTCAGGCCAGGCACAAATGTTGGATTGAGACACCAGTTAAATTTCACTGTCATTTCAATGGCACACACCTTCCAGTAAGCCTTAGAGAGGTGTGTGAATATGTGGACACACCTCTGTGTCTAAAGTTCAAACGTGATTTAAATATGTCATCCTACACCAACCAAGTCGTATTAGTACAAATCTGAGCCCATTGTAACTGCCTGAGTCATATGAGTACACAGCAGGTATTTTAACACCACTGTGATGGCTGACATGAATAAATCTAAAACACTAGAGTATTATATGACCACAATAGATCTTCTCTTCCTAACTCATTTATAATATGAAACCACAGCTCACAGATTTCTCTATAAATCTTTACTAATATAAAGGAAAGTGGACAGGACTGCAACGATGGACACAGCTGACCAGGGTACAGCAGCATCCTCTTAAAGAACAAGCTGGAGCTGCCTGAAAGAGCCCGGGTTTGGAGGGAGGTAAGTTTCCTGATGGCCCTGGATGAAGGTCTGTGCCTGTGAGGGTCATTGGTTTGAGAGGATGTTACAGGCAAGGGAGCACCTTGCAGGGCAATCTGCAAAACAGGCCCAGAAGTACAGCGGTATTTTAAAATGAACTATACTCCTGGAAAGTCATGTGCCTTAAAACTGGACATAAATAATTACAAACTTCAACTTTTGTTTCCACGGAACTTTTTTAATGTTTTTGGTTCCACACACAGAGGGCCCTGCTCAGCATCTTGCTGCCACGGTGCTTTTCTGCCTTGACAATTCACTTCCGTGAGCAGGCATGTAGCCAACTCAAATGAGACTCAACGCAGTGAAAAGCCCTTCAGGTAAACAGTGTGATAAGCTAAACTGCAAAAACGAGACAATGTTTTTGTACTATGAGGCAGTTGCTATGGAGACGGTTGCTAATTAACTGCATTCAGCCAAGAGAACAAAGGGTTTAAGGGCAGACAGGACTCTGTATCTTAGAGCGAGCAATGCATAATGTCTTATGCAATCTGCACATCTATCATATCTGGAATACCTGAGCCTTTGCTTAGGTTGCAAAATACCTCAGCAACAACGGGGAGGGGGTGTGTGTGTGTGTGTTATTCCTTTAAATTTCAACTAATTTGTAGGTAGTTAATGACTTATCAGTGTTTTAGAAAAAACCAAAACCCATACTAAAAAGTCACAGGTATCACGAAACAATGCATCAAATCAGGACTGTACTAAAAATTGAACTGTTTCATGTACGTTCAGAGCTGCTGTTTTCACAGGGTACCAGGTTTGCATGGCCAGGTTTTGGCAGAGGCGAGTACAGGGGTGGCTGCTGTGAGGAGCTGCCAGGAGCTGCCCTCATATCTGACAGAGCCAATGCCAGCCAGCTCCGAGGCAGACCCGCTGCTGGTCCATCAGTGACAGGAGTACTGCTCCTGAGATAACAGGTTTAGGAGGGAGGGAAAAACCCTGGGCAGCTGTAGCCAAAGAGAGGAGTGAGATGTGTGAGAGGAACAGCCCTGCAGACACCCAGGCCAGTGCAGGAGGGGCAGGAGGTGCTCCAGGCACCAGGGCTGAGATTCCCCTGCAGCCCCTGGGGCAGCCCCTGGGGAGGCAGCTGAGCCCTGAGCACAGGGAGAGCACAGGGATGCTGAGATCCACCATGAGGATGGATATCGAGCAGGTGGATGGATGCCTGAAGGAGGCTGGGACCCCAGGAGAAGCCCATGCTGGAGCAGGTTTGTGGGCAGGACTCACGACCCCCATGCTGGAGCAGCCTGTTTCTGAAGGACTGAACCCTGTGGAAGGGACATGATGGAGAAGTTCAGGAAGAACTGCTGCCCCTGAGAAGGAATCACATTAGAGAAGTTCATGGACAATTGTGTCCCATGGGAGGGACCACCCCCCTGCCAGAGCAGGGGAAAGGTATGAGGAGCCCTCCCCATGAGGAGGAAGGAGCAGAAGCAAGGGTGTGTGATGAACTGATCACAACCCTCGTGCCTCATCCCCCTGCACCACTGAGGAAGTAGAGAAACTGGGGGCAAACTTAGAATAATTAACTCTTCAATCCATTCCTAATTAAAGCTCCTAACAATGTACCTTGGACCTAAATACTGTATTTAAATTAAAATTGGCTATTCTGAACAGATACAAAATTCCATTACTTTAAAGGGATCATATTTTGGTTTAGTTTTGTACTATAACTCCTTTCAATGTCTACAATGCACTGTAGGCCTACAGCACTCCAGAAAAAGCATAAACTTATCAGAAGTGCAGTAAACCCCAGAGCAGCACATTTCCAGCTCACTGAGTGTGTTCCTGGGGAAAATGCCCATGCTCACAGCATCCCCTGCAGCCCCAAGGGCCAGGCCCCCCCAGACCTGCTCAGCCTGTCCAGTGGGTGAGAGCTTGCACAAGCTGTGCTTGGGCCAGACCAGGCACCTCCTAGCTCACCTCTGAAAACCTCCCAAGCTGAGCTCTTCTCCTAAGTGGAAGCTGAGAAAAACAGTGAAGAGCCCATTAGAAAGACCCTTCCTTTAGAGATGACAAGCCAGTGGACAAAATAGACCTGCACTGACACAAGATTTCTTTAGGTCTGAAAAAATAAGGCAGTATTTTTCCTTTTTAAGTCATTACACACATGATTTAAATAAAAACAAAACTTTTTTAAACGTGATTTAGATGCTGTCAGGATGTAAAGAGTCACAATCAATTTTGAATTTAAGTCCTTACTAAGGAGAATGGGATGAGTTCACACCTCATATGAGGGTATTACTTCAGCAAAGCCTGCTGCACACTGAACACACAGTATATTAATTTACTACATGAAGGCTGAAGGTTTGGGGGTTTTTTTTGACATTTTAAATTATGAGGCATCTGCAAACAGATCCTAAATCTGAATTGCACATGGATTTTCCACACCAGCCAATTCCGATTGCCCCTAGACATCCCCTCCAGCATTAATCACTCACCCACACTACTGTAGTTCATATTTCTTTTACAGAAACAGAGGTCTGCAAAATTCCTAAACTCTTGCCTGGAAGACAGGAATTATTACTTCTGTGGCAAACTAAGTTTCAAACATAAGGGACCCAATTCTGCCTTCAGTTATACTGCCATAAATCTTCAACAATTCCCTTAGATTTATAACAGTGTAACTGCAGCGGAAATTGAGCCCAAGATATTTTCTAAATCGGTAATTAAATAGCAGAATTTTAGTTTGGCACAGAGTAAAGACCTCTTAGATTACTTCTTTGGATAAGGCTACGTACTTTTTAGTTCCTCGAATAATCATGTTGTGAACAAATTAAATCATCCTATTTTCAACAGCCTCTCCCTTATTCTGTAGAAGGACCACATCATCGATATGGAGCATCAATATGGGGCTAAATATTGCCTCAGTTTCCCATCCACTTTCTCTCTTCTCCATATAAATCTTAGCCTCCTTGTGGCTCCCCATTATTTGTACATGGCGCACAGCACCTCAAGGACCTTTTCTTGTTTGGTTTCAAGGAAATACTATAATAAGAAAAAGCCTAATAATAATAAAATGGCGTTTAGTCAACTCCCTTATTAGAGGAGCAAGGCATCCTGTGGTCACATTATGCAGAGATTGTACTCTCCAGAAGATGCAGCCTGCTCTCCCCACACACAGGATGTGGTGCAGGAACATGGATTTGCCACAGTTGCCCCAAACTCCCCAAGGGTCACTGGATAAGCTGTAAAAGGACCCCCTTCAGCATTAAAGCTTAGATGGCACTGGAGGGAAGAGGGCTCAATTCCCAGCTCTGCTATAAAACCCCTGATGACATCAGACAAGTTATTTAGTCCTTCTAGGCTGCTTTTCTTCATTGGGCAAGGGCAGCTTGTAAAATTTCCTGTCTCGTAATTTTAATAGAAGTGGGTTTTTAATGGCTACTTTACCTCATTTTAATTTTTGCTCAGTATTTGCAGCCCTAATGCATCTTCCCTGTTACTGGGCACTCTGCTAACCTCACATGCCAGACTCCAGGCCGCCCCCCACCAGCTCTGCGTGTGTCACGCTCACAGGGGTCAGTGGGAGGCTGGAACCTGGGACAACTGCTCCCAAATGGGGGCTGAGACAGATCAAGAGCCTTCTGGGCAGCCAGGCCAGAGGGCTTTCTGAGCTGTCCCACCTGTTAATGGCACTCCTCTGGCCACCCAGCTATGCAGCTCCAGTGGCCTTTTCTCAATGCCTGGCAGGATGGAAAATTCTGCGGGCGGCTCCTCCGTGCGCTATCCCTTACAGCAATTCTCCTCAGCACGCTGGTGATTGGGCCTCCTGCAGCTAAAAATACTATGTGCAGCCTAAATATGTAGCACACAATGTATGCCTGCATACCTCACCTATCTAAATATATGCCTACATGCCTACCTAATAACAGCTACAAATATGAATCACACTATTTCTTCGCAGGGCGCTCTCACGGGAGGTTGCTTTCAGTTGCCAAAGCAAAGGAAGGTCCCAGCCAAGAGGTAGCCAATTCCTTGTGTGTAAACCTCCTGGCTGAGGACTCCTAAATACATTTTAATTGGCTGGAACACGTTTTATTCACACACACAAACCTATTTGCACATATATGTATGTGCATACATTTGTATACAGCTATTAGTAAATACTTCTCTCATCCTTAATTGTACTGAAAGGTTTATTGCTGACAGTCCATACAAGGAAGAACTAAACAAATGAAAATGCAATTCTTGTTCAAAGAATTAAATGCTGAAGTGACCAGGCCACATGAAGGCACCTGCTAAAATGATCCAAAGACTACTTTCACTATGGAAAATTATTATCCAGCCAGCTGTCCCCAGGCCCCTGAAACTGGGACCCAGCTGGGCTAACATTTTCCTTTGCTCAATGTTTAAGACAGCAGTGTTACCTGCTAGTTTAGGGGTAAAACTGGTGCTGAATCCAGGCAGCTGAAGATGCGTTTCTTGACTGTGTTCCCTGCTCACTTGCATTACTAGCATGACAAAAAAAACATGATTTAAACTGTGATTTTTATTTAATTAATCCTTTTTTTTCCCCTGCTAACCAAACACCAGATGATGTTAAGGTAGGAGTGAAAAAAAAGTGAAGAAGCTTCAGGCAATTAAACTTCAGATGTTTTAGCTCTGCTGCAATGATTGAGCTCTGCTGCAATGATGACAAATTAGGCAAACTGAAAAAGCATTTTCTTTATTATATGCAAACCTGGCAAACTCTACCTCACCTACTTCCACACAGATTACTGGAATATGCTCCCTGACACCTCCGGGCATGTTTTCTGTGCTGCTGTCCCCAATACTGCCAGGCATCAAGGGTGATATGGTTGCCTACAGACAAACCAAGATTCAGCCCAAGCCGAATCCATCCCTGCCTGTTGGGCCCCCTGGGTACCCCCTCTTCTCCAAGGAGGGCAACCAAACCAGGAGTAGGGTTGATGACCTGATCTTTTTTGAAGGCCTAAACACCTGGTAACCTCTGGCAAGTGGACTGCCCCCTTCAAGACAGAAAGGAGATCTCAATACAAGCATGAAATCATGAAAACCCTCAGAAGGCCTGACCTAGCTGGAGAAGGCTGTGCTGGGAAGGCTGTAATGAGGCAGTTGCAATAGTGCCACTGACTTCTCACCCCAGACAAGGTGTGTGGTGACCACAGTTTCCATTAACAGTGCCTGAGTACCCTGTAGGTAAAACTGTGATAGTTTTTGACTGACATCCCAGCAACTCACACAGTGCGCAGTGCCTTCTCAGGGTTCCAATTCCCTCCTGAATTTGGGACGTACTGCTGTCCCTGTTACATTAGGTTTAACAAGCCAAACCAATTCTGTATGTTTAAAAGAGCATCCATGAAATTGAATTAGCACATTCATATCCCCAATTCGTATTATTTTTGCTTACAAAACCATGTTCCTTAGTCAAACACTGCAAACACTTTGTCTGCCTGGAACAAAACCAGAAAAATTGCAGAGGAGCCTTTTTTTACTAACTAAACCATTACTTCTACTCAAAGTCTGTAAACTGTTAATCTATTAGGGTCTAATTTCTTAAACTCAAATTCCAGACTTGAATCATCTGGAAGCCCAGAGCCTGAAGTGCTTCTGTCTGATGTTTCAGACAAAATGCCCCACATGCAATTGTTTGTAGGATAGGAAAATATTCATACAATGGTATTAAATGCAACTTCTCAAGGGCACTACAAAAAAAAAAAAAAAAAAATCCTTCGTGCATCTGTTAGGAAATCCCCATAAGACTCAGATAAGATACATATTAATTTTGAATAGCAGGCCCTCTGGGAATTGTGTAAGACTCATGTCACAACCACCACAGCATTTACTGCCCAACAGTTAGCCCAGGATCACCCCTGTAAGGTGGGACACAAACCTACTCTTCTCAGGAGACTGCATGTGCCCAGAAAACCAAAGATGCTGTAAAATTTCTTTGTGGTTCCACTGCTTCTTGCTCCCCACAGTGTTATTTGCTATCACACCTACACGGAGCAAACCCCCTACAGGAACAGTGGGAACATTAGGATGAAATTTCCTTCCCAGCATGGTTCAGATGTTTGGTTTTCAGCACTCATCTCACTGGCCCCTGGTCCATCTTGAACAGCCATCTAGGACTTCCCAAACCCAGCACTCTTAGGAGCTGGTGCAAACCATGGTGATGGTGCTGGCAGCTAAAGGGGTCAATTTTGGATCAGTATTTTTTTCTGTTGCTGGTCGTGTAAGATGCTCCCTGCACTTTCCAAGTCTCTCTCTTCACCAAACAACAACTTCTATGTTTTCTCACCTCTTCTGCTCCATAATGGTGCCCAGAACAAGAGTGGATAGAACTTACCCTCCCCATCCCCTTGTCAGGCCTTGACTGGGGATGTGAGTCACTGCTCTGCTGCCACCACTGTGTGACATAACTCAGCTGGTGTTAGAAGGGCAGACACTTCTACCATAGTCCCATACTGGTCCCATGAAGAGGAATTCAAGCCTTACAGCCCATCATAACCCCCAGGTGGGCCTTACTTGCCCAACTCCAGGTGTCCCCAGGCTGCCTGAATGAGAAGGTGTTTGCCCTAGGAGCAACCCCAGTTCTACAAGGAATGAGATCAAATAAACAAGTCAATTTTCTTTCATGCTATCTACATGCAGGGTTTTCATTTATCTTGATCTCTCAATACTGTGCAACCAACTAACACACTACATCAGCCTGATCAGGACTGTTTTAACTACCTCCTAGCACGACAGCTATTTCTTAAAGCTGCAAAACTCTGCCTTCTGCAATTTCAGGATCACAAGTTCATCCTGAGAAACCAGTGCTGGGAGAAAAATAAGCCAATACAAATTACACTGGACAACCATCTAAATGTATCCTGGGTGTTCCAGTGAGGTTGCATCACTTCAGTGCTCTCATGTTAATGTGTGTCAGTTCTAAACAAGGGTATTACCAGAGGAACAGTGTCATAAAGGAAAGACACAGTCTTACTCTGTTTAGTATGGCTGTTTAAATAGGATTAGCCACACTCTGAAGTGGAGAAATGCCTGATCTGAACCTGCCCTGGTAGCTTCCACTTAGTTTCAGGCAAGAACTGATGTTGCCAGTACCTCCTCCACGCAGTGCCTACTGAGCTCTGGGAGGCAGCAGCCACACTGTTGTCTTTCCCATGAGCAGGCTATACACAACTTTCTGCCAGATCCCCTTTATATGGGTGACTGAAGAGAACACGTTTAGTAGAGCAAGGACAAAGCCCTAGTGCTAAAAATCACTTTTAAATGATGTCTCACTCTTTCTGAGGCATAATTTTTCAGCAAAACTTTCTAGTATACATTCCCATTTCCTTTGGAATACATCTTCCACCCAACCCAACACAGCCAATGGAATACTCGATCCATGGCTTGATCCATGTACCTTCCACAACATTACTGACACTTTATGCTGTGGTGCTTACCACAGCCTGCTCCCCAAGGAGGAGCTGATACCCTTATCACACACAGCTCACTGTCCCACCTAGATTTTCTCTTTAGGGTAGGAAGTTATGGCAGGGAGGGGAAAAAGAAATTTAAAAAAAAAAGATTCTCTGTCTTATGAAGACTCTGTCACTTTATCTCAAGGCACTGACAATTTACTCTTGAAAGCCCAAGGAGAAAGATTAGACCCTGTTCCCCCACATTTCAGAAATCCTCGAGGACAAGCAAGCCCAACAACCTCTCCTTTCCACAGGCTGGGCTCACAAAACCAGATCTTGCCCTCTTGCAAGCAGAGTCTGCTGATGTTGCAAGAACATCACCACGTTACAGAAATGATCTCGGGCAGATTTGCTCGTAACACAAGCAATTTCAGCAGTAACTTCTCCAGCAGACACCATCTCCCTGGCCCTTCCTGCCCTTCCCTGCTGGCTGAGGGCTCAGCACCGGCGTCACTGAGCAAGCCCAGCCCTCCCAGAGTGTTCCTACAACCTAAAAAACCCAGATAGTGGCTTTCAGAATAGCAGTCCCATCTCCCCTGCATTCATTTGGTGCACGCTGCTGAGAGAACAAAAAAGGGGGAAAAAAAAAATACAAGAGCATATCTTTGTACAACGATTGCAGGAACAGATGAATAAACATGAAACCTGATACTTCACATCTGGTATTTCATCACTCCAAATACCTTATTCACATTCAAATATATTTAATGCTGTGGAAACTTTATAAGGTAACAATGTCTTTATAGAGGCAGCAACTTGCAGGGAACTCTTAAAATTAAAAGCAAAAGTAAAAATAATTTGTAACATGTTACTGTACTCTTCGAAGGCTATTTACCTCACAGTTTCCTAATAGAAACAGAGAAAAACCCCAAATAATGGCAGCTAACTACAGAATCAGGCAAGCCCACAGAATAGGATTTCTTTTGTCAATGTTCTAGTTCAAAGTTCAATTTTAATACCCAATTTACACAAGGTGCTTTGGAAATGAAGACTACTATTACTCATTGTACAAAAATTCTATTATCTGAGCAGAAATTTTTATGAAAGTATCCTTTTCTCTTAACAGTGCATGCCAAGAGATTTTATGTATAATGCAATAAACATACACAGTTCTGAAAGGCTGCTGTGAGATTTCTCACATTAATTAGTACTCACTCTTCTCTGTAAAACTACTAAACATGCTAAAAAAATTCCTTTTAATAATCACTACATACTCATAAACACTTCTGTTGCAGAGATGAGTACCTCCAATGCAAACTCGTAACGGAAGAGCTGTTTACAGGTCTCAAAATTTAATATCAAATTATTTTCTTGTCTTAAAGGCAAAAGCCGCCTTTGCTACACTGAGGCTAATTTAGCAGTGCTGATAATAAAATGTCTGCATGCATATTCCACTTGCTAGCTCTTATGGCACTTTGGCACTGTCCCTAGAGCTGCACTAAAGCCACATCTTGCTGTGGCAAAAATAAAAATAAAATAATAAAAATATATAGAAATGTGCACCACAGAGCCCAATCCAACCCCGTGGTAACTCCAGTGACTTCAGTGTTACACCAGGGATAAAAGTAGGGCTGCATTTCACAGCAGCTTTCATTCTTGTAATCTTTTCCAAAACACTCTCCCAGGAGCAAAGACAAGCACAGGCAAATATCTTGCCAATAAGTGAGTTCACAGGGACTGCTACAAGTCACTAAACTGTCTGCAGTAAAAGACCAACAATTGGAACAAAGTACAAACACAGGACAGCCAATGCCCTCTAATGGGCTGGAGTTTTACTATGAGCTGGATAAACAAGGACACGGAAATTCATCGGAATGGATCTCTGAGACAGGAGGCAAATTATAGGGTGCCCTACTTTGTAGGGTGATATTTGTGTTTGATCAATACTTCTTTTGAAACAGTATAGATGAAAAAATTCTTACCAACGCCTTGGCAAGGCAAATGAAAATGGGTCTAAGAACTCAGTCTTTCCTCCTTGGCTTACACTGGACTGCTTCCACAACGAGTGTGAGCATCAATTTATAAATGTGTTCCTTCAAGCCTCCACATTTATACCCTCCTCAACTTTTTTAAATTTTATTTACTTTTAGTCAATACTGTGCTAGGAGCAAAACCAACACTGTAGGACCTTCACAATTTTACTCACAAAGGAAAGAGAAAAGGAGGGATGGACAGAACTTTCCTGCAGGAAGCTTATCACAACATGTCCCTTGGCTTTACCATGTATTCCCTTTCTCTCTCAAGAATTTCAAAACTAGGTTCTGGAATTTGCCCATCCAAACCAAAACAAGTGTCTTTGCTTCTTACCCAATCATTTCCTATAAATTCAAAAACAAGAGTTTCATTAAGCTTTCATTTTGTTTTCTGAGGGTTTCTTCAAGAAGCCATAACCCCTGGGTCAGCAGCAGCCTGAAATGCTCCTGGTCTTGCACAGGTCACAGTTTTGTCTTTGCAGCCTGAGGAAGCCCCAAGGCAAGAATAAAAATGTTAGGACATCCCCTTTCCTCTCCCCAGCCAGGGGCCCCTGCAACCCTTTTCTGCTGGGGATAGGATCAAAAGTCTTTTGTTCTCATCATCCTCTTACGCCCTAAGTTACATTTTTGGAAAAGCAAGGGGAGAGGAAAACACCCTCCCCCTTTCCTTCCCTCCTTCATCCAAGGTCTCAGCTGTAGGGCAGCAGCTGAAGTGATTCAGGCTATCCAGGGGAGCCACAGATGTCTCTCAGTGCCACTGGGGCAGCTCTCCCATCACAAGGCACCCTGCTCTTGCCCAGGTGGCACCGTGGGCAGGAGCCCCTCAGCCACCCCTCACCCACAGTGCCCTCAGTCCTCCTTGAGCAACCCTCCGGGTCCCCTGGAGCCAGCTGAACACAAACCTCTCAGAAACACCAATTTAAGGATGGTTTTTAGACCACCACAAAGAAAAGTGAAGAAACTCTGTCTGCTTGCTTACATGAATGTCGCAAAGCTCTCATTAAATCAAAGGCAGACTTTAAACATTTCTTCCAGCAAAATCTCTGCTCTTCTCAAAGTCTCCCTCCAAAGATCAAAAACTACAATTGCTCAACTTAATCCACACAGAGTGATCATTATATTTGCTTCCATAAAGATCAGATTTGTTCTGGTGCCTATATCTAAAGGTAATTACAGTCAGAAAATGAAATGGTGCTCTCTTGACTTTTTGTCTTGCATGGCCCATGAATTGCTGACACATTACAATAGCCCCCAACACTATGGAGGCTTGGCCATATTGCAACGTCTCTCTTGTAAGTGAAATAAACTTGGTATGCCACTAAAAGGCATTAAATTATTTTCATTATGCCACACAGAATGTAAAACACTTACACTGTTTTGATTTCAAAATCCTTGGAGAACAATTACGCTCTTAGGGCCATAAGACTCTATTAGAAAGTCCTCAGAAACCTAGCATGGTTTCAATAAATCCTCAAACACTACAAAGCAGTCACTCAGTTTGAAGAATGAAAACATGAGTTCATCCACTGCAAAGTCAGGATGTAAATTCTGCTCATACTGTACCCTGCACTTCCTAACACATTTCTTTCTACTCAATCAGGCAACACTTTAAGTGAAGTTTTCAGCATCAAGCACGCATAGCTCCTTTTTTTGCTTGAAAATTAACTATATTTGATTTAGGATTAGCATAAATATGAAATGTGCCTATGCTTATGGTGTTACCAGCTACCACTATTAATCAGCAATTAGATATGCACAAATAGTTTTATACATATATAATTTAACAAATGTTAACATTCATGATTAGGAACCATTAAACGAAATCAGCTATTGTCAGATAAATATGTTAATTTCTTTAATTTATATAACGGCTTAAAAAACGTTTCAAAACACCAAAACGTAGGTTTCAGAGGTGACTAGTGCGGTTGTAGGGATCCTGATTAAAAAAAAAAAAACAAAACGGGCAGCCACCCTTATTTTGGCTGACGGGCCGTTCATGCCTAAGTAAGGCTTTAGAGCATAAACACACAATAGGCCTGTTTGTATATACATGCTTATGTCCTCCTAGAAGGAGCAAAACCTCCTAATTAGGCAAATCATCTGTCCTTTTCCAAAGGAAGATAACAGCACCGAAAAGCAATCAAAACAAGCGGAAACGGGCGCGCAGGAGAGGACAGCAGAGAATAAATCCCCTTGGGCAGGGGGCGAAGGGGCGTGCGGGAGGAGGAGAGTGGGGAAGCGCAAACACCCAGGAAGGAAACCGGGCCCGGGAGCTTTCTGCCGAGGGCAGCTGAGAAGCTTCATCCCGACCCTTTTTTTCCCCGGACAGGACGTTCGGTGTGACCGCGGGGGTGACGCGGCAGCTGCGGAGGGCAGTGCCCGTGACCTCGGGCGGGGCACAGCTGCTGGCAGCTGCGGCACCATCTGCTCGGGCCGGGCCCCTCTGCCCCGCCAGGTAGCGGCGAGGGACACGGGAGCATCCTCGGGGCACGGCCACCCACCCCCGGGACACGGCCACCCACCCCCGGGACACGGGCACACGGGCAAGGGCTCTGCCGGCCCCCAAGGAGGAGCTTGGAAAATGGAAAAGAGAAAGGAACAAAGCGAGAGAGAGCTGGGAGCAGCCCCGCGGAGCACATGGAGAAGTCAGCATCCCTCCACGGAGAAGCAGCGTGTATTTATGGAATGTTATCGGCACCTGATTGAGAGCAGTTTGCAACGCGGGGAAGGGGGGAAAAATAGTGAGAAAAAAAGAAAAGACAAAAGCACCCCTAACTTGCCTCTTGTTCATGGAGAGGCTCCTGAAGGCAACAAGAACTTTATCACTTTGCAGTTCAGTATTGCATGATCTGCCACACCACCATGCCGACTGCACTTCCCATTTCCCTGTCTTCACTATTTAGGGAAAAACAAACGAAAATGCCTAAATTTTAATGTGATGATTTTTTTTTTTTGACACATTGAAATGCTTCTTTTAAATATTCACATTCAGCCACAGCATAGAACTTGTCAAAGGCAACTATATAATGTAACTAGTAAGACAATTCTGTATCAATATCACTTTCCTGGTGCCAGCAGAGAAGGAGCTGGTTTGGACAGTCCTGAACACCTCATCAACTCAGCTGAGCTCTTTCAGCTTCCCAGATTTCTTCACTATTTACTCCAAAAGCACCAAAATCAGAACCAGGAACATCGTGTAGAAACAAGCTAGGCTTCACAGCTCTCATGTTGGAACAGTTATTTCCAAAGGCTAAATGTGTACCACTTACCATACATTTTGCCTTCATCTGATAAGATGATTTTCCTCCTCCCACACGGTGGATAGATAGCTAGAGCCTCCTGAAAGCTCTGTTCAATGTCAGGACTCCAGACACCTTCTGCATCGTTGTCAATAGGTTTATCTGCAGAATCACTCATTCTTTCAATGTCTTCGGCAGGACTCTCGCTGCCGCTCCAGCTGCTGGGCTCAATGGTGATGGCTGGGGTCTCCAAGCCTAAGCCTGGAGTCTTCAAGGGAATAAACCTGCAACACAAACAACCAACCCCAAAAGGATTAAAGGCATGGAACTCCAGGCTAACATTTCTGCCTACTTTCTGATGCTAAGCGAACAGCAGCTGAGCAGTAATGCCAGCACGGGGTGCAGCCAGGAAAAGTGAAAAATTCACAACCATTCTACCTCAAACGAGCAGAGGTGGAGCAATAAGGCTGTCAGAAGGGGAACTCTACTACATTTTCTGTGTGCAGTTACATGAGGGCACAGAGAATCAGATTATTTTTCCACAAATAGTCAAAGTAGGGCAAAACTCTCCAGCCACATTGCATCTGGCTGAAGACTGGCACCCTTAAAAGACCAAGCCAGATCCTCAGGCAGGGGAAATCAGTGTACTGCCACTGGCTGGAAGGGAAGCACACCAATTTATGCCACAGTGACCACCAGAGCCTAAAACCATTTGAACCTAAAAACAAAAGCAAAAACTATTGTTCGCATTCATCCGGACGTCAGTGGATTAAATGGAATTATACCAGCGATGTCGCAGCTCAATGTAATTAACTGGAAAAGGCTGTAATTTTCAGATGCTACCCAAATAAATAATACAATCAGAATCCAAGCTACATACAAAAAGAAATCTTTAGAATGATAATACGAGATCAAGGAATTACAAGAGAAGATATATGCTTTGCCTGATTTAAAAGGTCTCTGTCATAGAACCATAGCAGAACAAAAATTACAAGCTTCAAGTTGCTGAATCAATTTAATAAGAAATAATTTAATATAGCTGCACCTGCTCACACCAGCAGAGCTGCAGATCTGTCAGTGTTCCTTTTATATTTTTGAGAGAAATACAACTCTGCTGTAAAGACTTGCTCCAGGCAAAAAAGCTGCTGTACCAGACCACGTTCACCTCTGGTGTAATTCTTCGGAAAGTCAGTGAAATAACACCAGGAACAGATTTGGCTCAACATGTCTAGGCATAATGCAGTTTTACTTTGAAAAAAGAAGAAGTTTGGTGACTCTAACTGATCTAAGTGGATGGGAGTGTTCAAACATGCACGCACGAGCTGCAAACACAGTTAAAAATCCAGTTTCCTGGCTAAACACTCAAACCCCCTAAACCATAAGATTTTTATTCTGCTTGGGCAGAAGAGAGGGGCTTCCCCTCGTACAGACCCCCGTCCTCCTGCTAATATGGCTCTCACTGGGGTCTCAGGAATTGTAAAACAACAGGTGAAAAGCAGCAGAACAGCCCTCACCCCGCGGAGAAAGAAGCGGAGGGTGTACGTGGAAGGCCGTGACACCAATGACTAAACACCTTCGGGCTGGAGAACTGCCTGAAAGAGGAAATATTTACAGCAGCCCTCACCCGAGCTCCCCAGCCAACCAATCGCTGGAGATAACCAAAACCTGACGGTCCGGTCCCTGGGAGGCCACGGTGTCTTGCAAAAAACCAGAGCTGCAGCTGGGGAAACTGGGAGCCGGTTCAGTCTCACAAACCAACATTACCAGTTTGACATCCAAAGCACAGCGTATTTCCACTTCTCCAGGCTCTAACAGGAGCTCAGAGGGATCGGTACGTGTAAAAATAGGCTTCCTAAACTCGATTTTCCCTGCTTGTCTGTCTCTTTCTACAGCAGCATTTCTTGACTTTGCGTTGGTTTGAACATTTCAGCACAGCGTAGGAAAATGTTAGTGCCTCCCCACCCGTAATAACCAGGCTAATCACAGTCTCAAACGCCTTTTAATAACCGATAATGAGGGAGCAGATGGATTCACAGGGAGCCACACGCATGTAAGTGGGTGAGAACTCCGGCCAAATGCAGCACTTATTGTTGGGGAAATCCGAAGCCCACAACAATTTTTAAGTCGTGATCACACAAAGGGAGATGCAAACCTTGGTAAAACAGCGAAACCCCATCCTTCATAATCCTCAGAAGGCTGGAGGGTTGATTCAACCCCTGGAAGAGCTGAATCTTGCGTGTAAGATTCAGCCCAAGCACAGCGATACGGAAACTACCAACAAAAACAATCATGTCCATTTAAGCCTTCACAAAGAGAGGGAATCTTTGGTAAATGAGAGGTAATTGAATGTTGATGGAGATAATGAGGGGGAGGGTTCCGTTTTATTGCAGTAGTGCAGGGGAAAATGGCTGCTGGAGGATTTATTGGCCTCACATGACCGAACCATGAGGAGTATTTCACCACTACACATGCACTGGCTCTGTTTTCCAAAGGTGACTACAGCAGGAAATCCTTCCCCTCCCTGAGCCCAGGCCCGTGGCTTGCAATGCACACAGCACAGCCACGGGCAGCTTCTGCTCAGCTCAACCACCCTCTGCTTACAAAACCTGCCACAGCCATAGCCTCAAGTCCTGTTATCATCTTATAAACCAGCCCTTGTTATCACATTACGCTGAAATAATAATTAAAATGCACAAGGAACACAGTGAGGCTCTAAAGTAATTAATGGCACTTGATAGTCATGTTATATCTTGCATTGTGTTTACTGGTGAATTTTCACAAATGTGCTATCTCCCTTCCCATTCCTCTTTACCTACTTGGATATCATCTTGAGGCACTCATAGCTACTATTCCAGCCTCTAAAATGTAAGATAACCAAGTGTTCTTGCAGAACATCTGTACAACAGGGGCATGGAGCAGCCTGCTGGAAGAAAACCTCTCATATTAAAGGTTATGTGCAGTGATTTCCATTTCAGTGAACGCTGACACTGCAGATAGAGCCAGAGGGCCAAGGAGGAAAAAACCTTGTATTACAACTGCTACATGGCTCCCTCTTACTTCAGGAAAAGAATGAGCTGACTCAGTTAATCATTTCCAGCTCAGCTCTATGTATCAAAAGGCAATTCCACCTCCTCCTTACCTTGAATTCTAAGGACTCAACAGTGATGAAAAATTTCAGACCTGTTATGCTGGACTTCAACATGGTTATCAAAAATAATACAAACTGTCAACGGATGAGCTTTTTTGTACATTTTTAATGAGCTATAAATCTCATGTGAAAAATGTGAATTTACAATCCAATTTAAATTTATAAAAAACTTTAAAAAGTGAGCCTACTTTATATCAGCAACTCCAAATCTTGCAATGCCAGCTTTCAGCAGAGGAAGAGCTAAGCTCCTGGGGGGCAATTAGCCCTACCTCCCCAAATTGGCCTCCTCTGCTGGAAATCAGGGCTTGTACACATGACAGATCAACTGGAAGAGTTCTGTATTTGCTTTTTATCACGTTAACTTTCAGAGAACTAATTCCCTGCTTGCAGTTTCTGTTAACAAAATTAAAACACATTGACACTACCTAGAAAACCAACCAACCAACCAACCAACAAAAAAAAAAGCCCCAAACCCACAAAAAACAGAGCAACCAAAAAAAAAAAAAAAACAAACCCAAAAAAACCCACCAAAAAACCCAACCCAAAAGATTTTGGCTCACCTTTTTGTACATTCTAAGATTGCTTAACGCACATTGTTGCAATTTAGGTGGTCTCTCTTCAGAGTTTTCCTTTTAACACCAGCCTTACACATTTCAAGATAGCTTCCCCCGTGCATAAAACTCCTTTAGCTGCAAACCAAATGCATCTGTCTTGCAGTTGCTTTCTACTCTGTGCAGTTAAGTCAGTTCTAAATATATCTGTTTTCCTCATGCAGTCATTAAGACACTTTTTCTCTGCCTGATGGAGGTATGTCCCCCTGTCCAACAGCGCAATGTCACGCTTAGGAACAGAGAAACCATTCGGGGCAACTGAGGATTTTATAAACATGCTTTATATCCAGGCCATTCAAGACAGCTTGGTAAGCTGCAAGATATGACCTACTGTCATTATGTTCACTCACTACAGCAAGCTGAAAGGTTACTTTGAAATCTCAGCAAAACAAGGCTAACTGCTGTCAGGGCCGATCAAACCAGTGTGTTTAACTCAAACCAAATGATAGCCTGCAACTTCTTATCAAGGGAATGGTTTCTTTTTCCTACACAAAACATTCTCTTTTACTTTATGAGCAATGCAAACCTGGACTTGCCCAGAAAGCTGCTGCTCGCAGACCAACAACTGAGATCAATGGCTCCTCACAGGAGCGCACGACAAGCGCAGATCTACAGCCTTGATAGGTTTCATAACCTTCAGTGTTTGCACAATGAACCAACACAGAAACACTGCCTTTCAAAAGTCACCAGAGCTGCATCTTATTTTACAGCATCTTCCAAAAGTTAAACCGTTTTCTCTGTTTGTTTGATTAATTTACTTCCTTGAATTTCAGCTTACGGGTGCCGAATGGTGCCTTCTCTGCGCTGTCGGACAACCCCTGGAAAAGGATTAATGCTCTGCAGATATTGGAACAGGAACACAAAAATGACTGAAAACACGCCTTGATTCTGAGAGCTGTCTGAGGAAAAAGCCCATGATGTCTCCCAAGTCTTCTAAACTGTGTCTGCTCGGAGGGGATCAAGTGCAGGTATTTCTGAGACTGAACACCAGGGTTATTATCCACACTGATCTTCTCACCATGAATAGATGCAGAACTGCTACCAAGTCAATCTTACAGCCAGATCAATATTTCTAAAACATGTCTTTCAGAAAAAAAATCTTCATTCTTGAGGCAGAGATTTCAAGCGTTGAAGGGGTAAATTACACTTTCAAGAGCACATTATATTTTTAGTCCGTGAACAACCTCATCTTAGCCTCAGTTATGTAAAAACAATGGAACAAGGAATCCAACAGGCTTTCTATAAACATTAAGGTGGCAGCAAGCAGATGAGCTCAAACCAACTAATTCTAAATTTGCAGATGGCAGATTTTCTCCGAAGGCTTGAAAAATTGCAGGCCCATGGGATTTTCCTTCTGCTTTGTTCAGCAGTGCAAATCCACAGCTGGAGCGCCAAAGCTCTGGAGAGGATCCAGAGGAAGAAAGTTATCAGATCTAGAAAACATGACCTACCAGGAAAGGAATTGGGTTTGTTTAAATTTAGAGAAGTACTGATGTGAGAAGATAACCACTTTCAAATAAGGAAAAGGGTAAGAGCAAAGCAGAGAAGCCGCTCTTGGCCATTCCTACCAAGGAATGGATATGAAGCAAAGAACTTGAGCTGCAGCAAGGGAACCACAGGTTGGGCCTTTGGGGGATTGCTCTGACCCCACCAACAGTCTCACACCACAAGTGATGAGCTCCTGGGGGCTCTGGGGAGCTGCTGGGGCACAGAGGTTGTTCCCAGCAGGTGACACAAGCATTTCTCAGGAGCCAGCTCACATTCTGTGGGGCAGAGGCATGAAGGTCACGCCATGAGACTGAGCAGTAAAAGGCCCCAGCAGAGGGAAGCCTGCAGTGGGAGCGTACCCTTGGCTAGGCACGGGGGAATCCAGCTGCCTGAGAGGCTTCCCAGATGTCCCAGGGACCAGACAGCTTTGTCAGCTGCAGGGCAGAAATCCAGGCACAACCAGGCTTCCTCTGGCAGATGCCTGAGGAGTTCCTCTGCCCTGCACAGCTGCTGGATGCTGCTGCAGGAACACCACGGGCTACAGCCACCTGTGAGGCAGCCTGTCAAGGCAGCCAGGATGGGAAGGAAGGCCAGGCTGGGGAGGAGAAGGCTCCATCTCCTGCTAGGGCTGTCCATGGGAGCTTTGGGAAACGAGGCTGCCTCATCCCCAGACACCCCGTTCTACCACACATCTGCTGAACTGCCTGACCCTCCCTAGCACATCCAGATTTCTCAAGCTTTTTCTGCACTGATTAAAGGAAGTAGGGCATTGGTGGGAAGCCTGAATTTCTCTAGGATTTTATCTTTCTTCTTTGCCAATGAAAGTACCTTTGCAGTATTTATGCAAGTCAAGCACGCAAAGAAATTACTTTTTTATTTACAAACAAATTCACAGTGGATTTTGTAGCTGTGATGTGTAACTGTGTATAGATTTTCCTGATTCTCTAAGGCGTTCAAATGGCATTACTTTCAGGAAAACACTGCATCTATTCAAGCCACTTCATATATAATTTCTTTTTATGAGTAATGGATGCAGCACAGTACGAAGAATAAAAATGTAAATAATTTACAGAACATCCAATGGTGAAATCATTAGATTAAAATTACTCTATATTGTATTTTGGTTACAAGTTCCACTTATCAGCAATTATTCCCTCTAAGAAGAAACAGCACAGGGGAGAGAAGCAGCCTGTTTCTAGGATAAAGTATTCCTTTAAAACTCAGTCAAGACTAATCCAGCCATTCGCATTTGCCACTGAAACAAAAAAAAAAAAAAATAGGTTTTCTCTGACTGCAAGAACACTTCAGGAAGGAATTCTGATTCTTTGCTTTTCTGGTTATCAAATACTTGCATGCAATGGTGCTTCCATGTCCTTCCTATAATTCATATAAACTAGCTTTGTTATCCTGAGACTGAATTTACCATTTCTGGCTTGGGATTCAAGCTATATTAAAACTGCCAGCTACCTGTTTCAGATTTGTCTTTGGGATCTGTGCAGGAATAACAGGATCAGTCCAACTACAGCCACAGAGCACCTGTAAAAGGCACATGATTTTTTTTTCCTAAGGTGAGTGCATTGTGCAGTGAATTTGGATGCACTTCCTTCTCCTCGACTACCACACTCAGGGTACAAACAAAACTAGTAGGAGGACAGTGCCATGCCAGTGTGTAAAATACCAAAAATATGTAACTTAACATCAGTAAAGTGATGGTTTTCTTCCAACAGAAGTCAGCAGCCTGCTCATCTGAGAAGATCTACAGGTACACTTTGACAAACCGTGAGGAAACCTACTGAACAAAGGGTGACTTAGATCAGCAAGAGTAGGCAGCATATAGGCCTAAATGTGAAATTAGGATTATAGGAACTATTTATAAAGAGAAACAATGCATTCTCCTTGAATTCCTCTTTTTTTTTTTTTTTTTTTTTTTTTTTTTTGCTTATAGAAAGAGATTACTCAGCAAAGAGTGGGTTGATGCTAATACATGGGAATTCTTCCCTTTGGAAACAGCTTTCATCTCTTTATGCAAGTGAAAGGTCTATTTGGTACCACTCTTAGCTTCATTTATTTATTTTTCCAAAGGCTGCTTTTGTTGATAGATATAATTATTGTCGTAAGGATGTTGAGTCATTAGCTCCAACCCACTTTTCTTGTCCATTAGTTTTAATTTCATACCATTAATAAAATGGTTCATTTTCTCAGTGAGGAAACAACTGGATTCTGACTGTGCCTACACCACACTCACGAGCTCAGGAGGCTTTGTGCTGTATCACCAGGATGCCTTCTGCAGGCAGCTCCAGCTTCAAACCATGTCTTATCAGGCTAGTGACCAGCATGCCAGCATGCCAAAGTGCTTTCTAAGTGGCTACATATCCCTCGTGGTCCATGGTCTGTGCTGATTATCACGTTATCACCCGGGAGGTGAAGCTCAGCGTACCCCTGGTGAATCCCTATCTCATTACAGTCACAGCTGCTCCAGACACAATTCTTTCCCCATGTGATGCTGGAGCAGCCACACTCATCCTAGGTGCTAGTGCTCATTTACACCCAGCTGGTTTCAAGTATAAGGGTGTTCCTGGGATTTAACCCAGCTCCAACACCGCACTGTGGTGGCAACCAACAAAGATTATTCCAAGCATGACTTGGCGCTCAGTGGAATGAAGAACAGTGAGCAGCACCATGTCTGGCTTGCTTCTGCTAATTGCCAACACAAAGCAAAGGAAAGGATAAAACATTCACCAGCTCTGGAAGGAGAAGCCATTCTTCCTGCACTGCTTCCAGCTGCTGTGCTGTGCAGAAGGCACTGGCTGTACACCTCCTGTCACCCAGCAGGGCCAGCTCGAGAGCAGCAATATCCACTGCCAGTGCAGTGCTGTGGACTGCTCAGCCCAGCTGTGCTGCAGCTGGGACTTCCTCAAGGCAAAAGCTGCTATGCTGTGCAGTGGGGGTCACTAATATTTCACTCCTTCAGCAGTTATTCAGCTTTGAGAGGAATGGTGCGTGACCCAGGTGGGTCTGTCCATTTGGGGCAGGGGGCTCTGCTCCCAGAGCAAGCAGAAAAGCTTGGGATGGCACAAGGACTGTCCTTTGGTCTTGTTAGAGGATAGAGGTGACCCAAGACACAGACTTGTTTATCACAGCATGAAAAGGGTCCTGGTTTATCCCTCTTTACAGCTCAGCCATCCTGACCCCAACCATTCCCTGACTGGCTGCAGCAGCCCCTGCTGTAGGTTTCCCTTGCAGCCTGTGACTGCTGGTGATTTCCTGCTGAACTCTGACTGCAGGGATCTGCAGACTCTGCAGCTTCTACCCAGCTAGACTGTGACTGCAGGCTCCAACAACAGGCTCTGACTGCAGACCCAGACTGACCTCACAGCAGGGATTCTCTCTCCCCAGGATTCTTCTTCTTCATGATCCTCTGGTTCCCTCTTCCTCAAGGTTCCTTCTCCTTCATGATCCTCCTCACTAGCTAACCCACTCCCTTTCATCACACTTACCTATACTGGATACAGCTGTTACTTACCAGCAGCAAGGTCAGCAGTATTCCCTTCTCCTACACTTTGGCACTGAAAAATGGTCTGTAAGACACATTCCCAGCCCCAAGACCCCTAGGTAGAGGTCACAGAAGGTCCCTCAGGGCAAGATCTGCAGCCACTGCTTTGCTTGGGGCGTGTTGATGGAGTGTGTGTTCGGTAGGTCGCTGTAACCCACTCTGCTGCCAGCACACGTGAACAGAAGCTAAAAACTAGTATGTGTGACTGTCAGGACAGCCAGGTTTTTTGATGGACAAGAACTAGGAAATGGGACAGAAAAACAGGTGCAGCTCTTGTTTATGTGCAATAACTTTATTTCTTGAAGGCCTTAAGCTCAGTCATCCTGTGGAGGCTGAGGCAGGGGTTCAGTGTGCAGAGGCTCTGTGCCTTACCAGTGCTTCTACAAATTACCAGTCACAGCATAAAAGCCCTAAGAAAAGAGGCACTGGCCCTCTTTCAGCTTGTGCTGCCCACTTCTCCATACCCATAGCTTTAGGATCCAGACCTGGATGCAGGCACAAACACACTCAATACCACTGGAATTCTCCATCTTCTGCATCTACTGGTGCCTTTCCCATCCATCCCACCTCCCTGGGAGTAGGTGAAGGATGCCAATGCAGTGCGTGGCTCTCACATAGGCAAACAGAGGATCTCTTCTTTGTAGTTTGCTGTAACTGCCTTCCCACAGGCAGCACTGAGCAATTATTTTCATTTTGTACCCCAAAAGCCAATCTGGAACTATTAATACCACCTACCGAGTGTTATAAATACCAGAATGAGGTACACCCTTGATCTCTGGTGTGTTACTAGCTTCCTGTTGGGACCACATATGATCCAGTGCTCACACAAATGATGGGCTTGGCAGCAAGTCATTCTGTCTAGATGTAGCTCTGAAACCAAATTTTTCCCCCTGACTCCCTGAGCCTCACTAGTTTTATTGGAGTTCCCATGTCACACAGACGTTTGCAAAACCAGATGGAATCCTTCACATTCATAGCTCTTACTCTATTTCTGGCATATGACTAACTGGTTTTGTACTCCAGCTTTAGAATTCTCTCCTTTTCTTTCTTTCTTTTTTTTTTTTTCTTTAATAACTTGTTTTTAGGATGAAAGGGTTTTTTTCCACAATGGCTGCAAAAACATGAGTGTTCACACTAACAGCTCTGAGTGAGGTAGGAAAAGGGACAGAAAACCACCTGCTTGAACAGCTTTATGTAAGTTCAGTCAGGAAAGGGAAAACCAATGCTGTTTGAAGGGTGGTCCAACATCTGACTGGTTCATATGTAACATAAAACTTTCACCTATATAAAAAGTATTTTATATAATGATTTAAGTATTCTGTTAAACAGGTACAAAAAAGGCACAGTAAAGTAAAAGGTTCATTCATTTACTCAGGTGCATTTGTTTAAACAAGAAACAGCCATGAGATTAACCCTTTCCCTGTTCTAAGCTGAAGAAGGGCCCTTCTTTTATGAAGCGGGAGAAAAGCAAATTTTGGATAAACTGCAATATCCAATTGGCCAAAGCCACCCCTAGAATCCTATGCTGGCACCTTGTATCCCTCAAGCCCACTTCTTCTGTGCTTTGCAGATGTTATATAAACACTCCTTTGTGTAAGTGCAAACACACACACGCACACACACACACACAGACTTTCTCAAACACTTGTTGGAAGAGCAAAATTGCCACTGAAATTCATTTTGCAAGTTTAGAAACTCTACCAAGCATTCTCAGTGAGCTCTATCCCTCTAAAGCTGCTACAGAGCTTGTGAATGTCTCATGCTCACGTGAATGCGCTGGTTTTGTAGCAGGCAAAACCAGGAGAAAACCATTTTATTCTGCTTTGGTGTTACTACTTGAGCTACAGCCCCAGGCTCTGATTCTGACAACACAGAGCCATTTTATACATATGAATAATCACTCCAAGTTTAATGAAGCTCCTCACATCTCCATTAGCAATTGTTCTGGCTGCAAAAAGGCCCTGCCTATCAGCCCTGGAGGAGCCTGGAAACAGAGGAGTGATAGTACTGGGAGGCTCACTTTGGGAAAGGCTGTGGTTTTCTGGTGATGGGACACAGAACTGCAAGACATGAAAGAAAAAAAAAAAAAAAAACCAACCTGAGGGGGTGAAATCACAGTGCTACAGCCCTCCACAAGGCTGAGATTTAATCCCAAATTTTTGGCTTTGTTCTCACTAATTCTAAGCAGAAAGAGATTTCAGAAACCAGCATGTGAGATCAGATAGGAATTGGGGTCCGTGTCAGCCAGTTACAACATGTCTTCATCACAGGCCAGCACTGGAAAACCCGCGTTGGGTTTTTGTGTACACAGAAAAGCCAAACCAACCATTTTGTTTGCAAGTGCAGTAGCTGTCAAATGAAAGTATTTTAACTCATTTTGTTTTCCAACTGCTAGCAGTAATGTTATGGGCAAATTAGCTGCCAGACTAAATTTTAAGTCTGAGTTGTTGGTCTGTCTATTACAAAGGAAGCCTTCTCTGCAAGGAAATGAGCATTAGTAACAGAGCACTTCTACACTACAGCTTCTGTCTTCCATCTCACTCTTGCCTCCAACACCTGTCCTCCCATAGGTGGGGAATGCACTGGCTCACTAATGTCCATATGACTGTTTCATAGAGATAATGACAGATCTATGGCTTGCACTTTGCCCATAATGGAAAATTTATTTCTTGCATCTCATCTAAGATTCCTCTGAGAAATTAAGGACACTTTTATACAGCAGGACTTGCATCTTATGCAAGGGAGTAGTAGAAAACACTTTCCTGCTGAGATCCTGAAACAATCCCAAAATGTGGCAATCTTTAATTGCTGGACACAAGTAAAACCTGCAATAACTGGCTACAGCATTTCCAAAACTCAATATAATAGTTATGCAGTTATTCTGTACTTCTCTTGTAGTTATTGCCTGTTGAGGAAGCAATTTCTGTCTTAAACTCTGACTTATATTTCCAGTCCATTTCAACTCCTTGTTCACTGTAGTTTAATCCTGCTTCAGGGGGTGTCAATCTTCCACAAAAATAACTTTGCTGGCAACCATTAGAATTGTGAATTCACTGGACGCCAGTGGAGCTAAAGGAGAGATGGCTGGGGGTCAGGCAGCAGAAAACAGAACATCAAAAAACCCAAACAAAAAGCACAAGCCTAGGAACTAATCCTGGTAATTCTCCCGGACTTTAAAAATCTCAAATTGAACAGAAATGGCGATTTCACAGCACACTCATTTCTGCCACAGCATCCCTTCCTCCCCTGGGCTCACCGTTCACATTTTCCTGGGCAATCACCGCCTGCCTAAAGAACGGCTTTTCCCTGTCCAGGGCCTTGCTCCTGGCTCCCAGCTCTGACTCCAGCCCTGGCTGCCCCTCTCAGGAGTGTCCCATGAAGCTGTGATGCCTTCTGGAGAGGCAGAGACCATCACCCTGCCCTGGATCTGCCTGGATCTCCCTGGGCCTTCTTCCCCTGCTGTTGCTGCCCAGCTGGAGTCGTGTCTTGGGAAGGGAGTGTTGGACTCACCCAGCTCCAGCTGGATGTCCGTGCTGGGGAGTTTCACCAGCAGAAATCCTTGAAGAGGAGCCTCTTTCTCTTTTCATGTTGCTTTGTGGCAACATGAAAACACATTAAATTCTACAGATCCCCCGGGGAAAGGAGAATATACAGCAAAAGGCCAATGATATTTTCAAATTACAAAAGAAAAGTGTCTCTGCCCACAGTGGTCAAAAGTACCTGGCTAAAACCAGGCAATAGTCAAAATTTCGGGTATAAACAGAATGCCTCTAACACAGTATTACTTAGTATCTGAAAGTTAACTATCAAAGTCTGTTTAGGAAGAACAGCTAATACTCATCCATGCAGACAGTTCTATTCGAAATGTTTAGTCAAGGTCAGAAAAAGACTAATTCAATTACTTACACATTTAAATTATGTTAAATCATACCAGCTCTTCAAAATTACCTCTGTTTTTCATAAAATCTATGTGCAAGTGTTCCTTTAACTCCATTTATTGTAGTGAAAACTGAGCACCTGTAGCATGGTTTCTCCAGTATGTTTCAAATTAGGGGTTTAGGGTGGCTTCATGTTGACAGCTGAGACTTCAGCTTTCACAATTTAATTCGCCACCACCACACACCATTAAAACCCTGCACTTCTTTTCGTTTTAAATTTCAGGCTGCAGGGCAGACCTCTCCTTAAGCCAGAACAATTTCTGGGCTTGCAGGGTAAGCAGATGTCAGAATGGGAGATCTGACTATCAGTCCTGAACTATTCTGTGTTGTTTCTAGTGAATCCAACACTTCACAAAAAGCATTTGAGTGCCCTTGGTTCTTCTCCTGCTCAGCCATTGATTTGCTATGTGGTTCCTTAAACCTTCCTGTGCTTTACCATTTGTCACATCCTCTTCATTGAGAAGCTCAGTCAGGTACTGTGATCCAGTACCCTCAAACCTTACTGCTAGTTAAATCCTTGGAAATCCTAGGCAAATAGATTTCATTTGACTATTTTTTGCTATTATTGATATTAAGCGAATACAAATTAGGAGGAGAGAGTTACCCAGGCAAAAAAGCATGACCCAGAAAGGGAATGAGCCAGCAAATGACCCAGAGAAAAGAAAGTATTTTGGCTTTCTTCCTCACAATAGCTGTTGGTTTCCTCAAATTACATTTTAAAAATTTTATTTGAAAGCATTAAAAAAATGCTGATGAACATTACAGTGGAAGCAAGCTTGGCTCTTGGTAGAGAAACATTATGACCTAGAGCCAAGCACTTATTTTTTCACATGTGAATTATTTTTTGAACAGCATTTCCTGGCTGAGTGTCACTGCACCACAGATAGATATGACAGCAGATATGTGTATGAGATTTTAGATCAACAAGAGTGTTACTTTTACAATGAATACATTTATAGTCAGAGCTCAAAAGTGGTTTTCTTTCTGCTGTGCATGAAAGATGTATTGCACACTGTTTTATTAATACGCTTTTCTTCTTAAAATGGAATGTAATTCAAATTTTCTGACACTGCAGCTGCAATTTGATGGCTGGGTTTCCTAACCATGTGGATTTACAGTAACAAACTCTTCAATTTTCTTTTTCCCTCTTGCTCACCTTTCTGCCACCTTGATTTATTTCTGTTTCACAGCTGTGCCTACCAAATGATTCTTGCTCTCACTCCACACTCTTCCCCCTCTTCCTGGAGCTGATCCAAACTAAAACACTAATTTTCTGGGAATGTGAAATTAAAGAACTCTCAGAGCAAGAATACAATGTCCAGAATTGAAGGGGACAATTTACCAGGGGGTGAGGGGAACAACCTGAAGGCTGGAGGTTCAAATTAAGAAAAATTTTAAAACTCTCAGCTTAGATTCCACCATCAGTATTGAGTACAGCACACCAGGAACTCTTCCCTTCTATGAAATTTACCCACCTCTGGGATTTACAGCACTAACCACCATGAGCAGCAATTGCTTGAGTTACATAAATAAAGCCCCAAATACTCTCAAAATCAGTATTGCTGCTTTTAAAACCGGCACCAGAAAACCTTAGTAGCACAAACATTATCCAAAAGGCAAACTGATCCAAATAAACAATGAAAACCAGACTGAAGCAGAGAGTAAGGGAACACACCAAGGACCAGCAAAATGAAATTAATGGGTAAAATGATGATGAAAACTGAGGGAGCCTGCCCTCAGCTCCTTCCCCTCTCCAGAGGAGCAGAGACCTGAAGCTGTGCCCCATCCAGCAGAGCTTCCCTTTCCCTGGTGTTCACAGGGACTCAAAGGATGGAACTGTAGCCCTGTGTTTACGTATTAATTACTGAAAAGTTACTTAACCTTGAGCCTTATCCTCCCCTAATGAGCTTGGGCGTTCCTAAGTCTCTCAGAAAGGGGGCTGAAGGAAACCCTCTGGCTTGTCCTTACTCAGGAGTATCCTGGGCCCTCGGTGGGGATATTTGAACAGTGCCCAGCAGGGAGGGGCTCTGGGGGAGCAGCAGAGTGTGCAGACTCCAATTACAGAGACGCTGCACTTCCAGGGCAGCCCAGCTGCCAAGCACGCGGAGATTTGCAGCGATAACAATTATACCTAAAAGCCTCCCTACACGTCTGAATGCATTTACACATTCTCCTTTTACTCTCTATTTATTATTAATGGCAGCTCAGCTAATATCAAGACCCCGGCGTGTTTGGCACTGTGGGTGCACAGAAGGGCAGCAAGTTCTTGCTCGGAGGAGTTTACAGCCTAATCATGAATGACGGCAGATGGAGGGTAAACACTGCCAGCAGCTCTGCTTTTCCTTAGGAAAACTCAACCCAGGTAACAATTTATAACCAAACAGAAACAATTACACCTCCAGCCGTGTGCCACAGCCCAGGCTGCCCGCATGTCCCAGTCAGTCTCACACACTGGGTGGCAGTGGCCACTCCCAGGACAGATAACCCGGTCCCAGGAGATTCAGAGCTTTACAGACCACCACCTGTATGGAGATTTTGCAGGAAGCAAACAGGAAAGCACGCATTTCAATCCACATCTGTTCACCAAAGGACTTCATGTGGAAACCCAGAACACGCATCTGACGGCACTTTGCCCTTCCTCACATTTTAGATGTCATTCCTGAGTCCACCTTAAATTAGCAGCCTATGTAGCTACATATTAATGAAGTCATTAAAGTCACAGGTTACCCTGAAAGATCCCCACAAAACGAGGATTTTAAGGTCATAACTGATAAATTTTGTCCACCTGAGGACCATAATGGTAATTCACCAGGAAGCTGTAGCCTCATGTTTTACACATATTGAAACTCTTGCTGTGGTAGCAGACCCACACCAGAGGCACCAGGCTCAGTGGGGCTGAGCTGCACACGGACATTTGAGGACCCCTCAGCTGTAGGAAAGCACTGGGGACTGAGCTGAGCTGACAGCACATGGGGGAACAGCTCCCCTGGACAGCCCAAACGTTAGTATACAGGATAATACTGTACAGAGGCTCCATCAGGAGTGGGTTCAAGAGAGCAAGGTGAGCATAGCTCACCCTGAGCACAGCTGAGCCTCGTGCCCTGAGTGGCAAACACAGCTCTCCCCTCACTGAGATTGCCTGAGCAGGACATTTTTGCATTCAGCCCTCTCAGAGGCCACACCTCAGCACTGAAGGGCCCCAGAGACCCACCAGCTGTGCTCTAGATCCGAGAGATTCATGTCACACCAGTCTGCTGCATTTCCTACTGCTTTACAAGAAGATTTGGACTCTGGCTCTGCAGCCTGGCCTGTAGGACTGGCAGCTTGATGAGCCCTTCCCAGGGCCCTGGGAGGACACCCTGGGAGCTCCTCTTGTCCAGAACCTCATGTGCAGAATCTCTTTTGGAAAACTTCTTCTGGAGAACCTTGTGTGCAGAACCTCTTGTAGAAAACCTGTTGTGGAGAACCTGTTGTGGAGAACCTCTTGTGCAGAAGAATCTCTTGTGCAGAACCTCGTGTGCAGAACCTTGTGCCTGCCTTTGCCCACCAACAACCAACCCTCAAGTGCAGGAGGGGCCAGGCACCACTGGTTCCACTGAATCCACCCAGTGCCACAGGGGACTCACTGCCCCAAATTCAGGAAAAGAGCTGAATTTGCTAGCACAAGGTACAGAATCACAGCGCCACTTCCCGGGTCTGACAGCAAATGGGCACGGAAAATTCAGATTCCCACAAGGACACGCAGCTGTTTCAGGAAGCCAGAAGTACCTGGCAAGCTACTGATTACCAGCCATGTCCATGTAGAAGAAAGGTTATTTATTGCACCACAGTGTGGGGATGACTGCATCAGCAAAGAGTCCCAGGCTTAAAAATCATTTTGTTCCCATTAGTAAATTCACAAACAACACATAGAACAGGAGCAAAGGTCTGATACCCCAAGAACCAAACTCTTTCTGGTTATTTTCTATTCTCAAACCAACAAGGGCTCACACAGGAAGATGATCAGGTCTCTCCAAGAGCCCCAGCTCCCCAAGGTGCAGATGCAGGCAGAGGAGAGCTCAGTGTTCACACACACTGAGCAGCTCCCCGGGCTCAGTGTGTGTGGAGGGTTGGCTCTCACACGCTGGCTTCTTCTTGTGGAGCCTAAACAGAGAGCCCAGCTATTGTTTTGCAGTAATAGTACAAATTCGGGATACATTTTGCAGCACAAAAGGGTGAGAAAACCATTTTGCTACTGGAAAAAATTTAAAAGTTTACTTAGAATTGGACAATTAATCTTCTCGTATTTGGTCTTGTCAAACACAGCCCCTGTGTCTTACGGAGATTCTGCAACCTTCTTTATGCCACAGCCACATGAAACGTGAGATGAAAAGGAAAACAACTCAGGAAAAAAATTCATTGTATTTCACACTTCTCCTTCCTAATAAGCAGAATCCTTGATAGAAGACTTTTGTCCCAGCCAGGCTACAAGGATGATGTAGAGGGGCTGCAGAAACTCTGAATGTCCCTTGAGAATCCTGATGATTCTCTCTCAAAGAAACCATCATGGATCAGAAGAAGAAATCTGAGCAGGAGGCTGCTGCATGTCCAGATTACACTCCTTCCTAAATATTATGCAGAGGGGGGGAAAAAAAAGCATATGCCCTTGGAAGACAGAATAATAATTTGAATTATAGGTCTCTCCTCCCAGGCAGCATCAGGTCTAGACAACTGATGTAGAAAGCAAAAGATTTGAGGATGGCTTGAGACTTTACTACAGGAAATTTATGGCAAATTTTGAAAAAATCCTCAAGTCATCCTTGAATCTTGTGTTCCTTTCTTCAGATTATTTCAGATATTCCAGCAGGCCAATGGAGAAGGCAGTGAGTAAGCACTGGTGACTTCAAGGTTGCCTGCACAACAAATCAGCACCAGAAAAAGAGGGTGAAATCTCCAAGACAAGGAGAGTGTGTTCTATCTCCCACATTCAATGTAATTATGAACTAGATTTTTCAGGGGGGCTCCTGCCTCTGCTGTAACACCCACAGCAGCTCATGGCAGTCCAGGAGGGATCCAGAGGCAGAGAACCTTCACTCTGCAGCCGTGGGCTGAGAGGGATTTCTCTCCAGAGCCCTAAAGCAGAGCTCCACGGCAGCACTGGGGGATGCAGATTAAGGAAGCCACAAGTGGTTTCTTGTTGCCCTGCACCCTCCACTGCATCAGTCAGGAGCTGGCAAAAAACCTTCCCCTCTGGCTTTCTCAGGCTTTCAGCATATTCCAAGCAGGGGAAGGGCAGCTTGGCTTGCAGCCTGGCTCCTCTCTCTCCTCTCTCAGGAGCTCCTGAAGGACAGCCGGCAGGGACTCGCAGCATCAGCCATGCAGCACTGGGAGGAGCTGCCCAGGAGGTGGCTGTCACTGGGGCTGTGGGGCAGGGAGAGCAGATCCTGCATGGTTCCTGCCCATTCCAGTGTGACTTCTGCAGCTGACAGGACACTTTTGAAAAGCAGCCCAAGAGAGACACGACACTCCATAGGAATGGCCTCAGATGTGGGGACTCCACACCCCCACCTGACCTGGGAAATCACTGCTGAGGCACACGGCCCTGGCAGCACACTGACGTTTTCTTTAATGTGGGCTCTGATTATATGGGAAACAAAGGAAAAAACAAACACATGTACACATTCACACACAGCTGGAAAATAAGAGTTTAATCTTGCAAAGTGAAGAAAGTGTCAGATCTTGTCAGTGACTTCATACTCATTGTGAAGCACAGAAGGTTTAATTTCTACATCCTATTCCAACAAAGTTGCTCTGATTTTCAGGGAGCTTGGCTTTTACAATTGGACCAACGTGATTACGAATGATTTGCATGAGGGACTTTCCCAGGCATGCTTTATAAGCTCAGTCAAGCTGCTGAAATTGTGTCAGTCTTTTCGTCTCACAGTAAAACTTTTAAGATTTCTTTCCCAGGCACTTGAAACTGTGTGCACTGTATATTTTGTTATGTAGTGAAAACCTTTCCTATAAAAAAAATCAGAGCATCTGGATCACTGTATCTTCTTCCACATCTTCCTAGAGTCTTTCTCCCACCATGTTAATGCTGTAAGTTCTGCAAACAACAGTTCTTTGGGCAAAAATTAGGAAATGTTCTTTCCAGGCTTTTAGCGCTGAATTGTTATCTGTGTCTATGAGCCCTCTGAGAGTTTCACATAAATTCCAATTGCTTTTCCACTTCATTCTTTTTTCCATTTTTGAAGATGGTTGCTGCATAAAGGTCTTCAGGATTCTAATTTTTTATTGTTATTATTGATTTTTTTTTTCTGTTCTATAAATTATCTATCTGGTAGTCTTTTCCTTTCAATGATTTACTTTCCTGTGAAGAGGAGGAAGGAAAAAAAGCAAGTTCCAAATATGCAAGTAAATACCTAGATAACTGCAGAAATAGTCCAGTAACTGCATGCCACGAGATTGAAATCAGAAATAAAAATAAGAAGAATTATGTAGATAATAAAAACTGCCACTTGTTAGACACATCAGGAGACTGCTGTGACCTCAGGCCTGTGGTCACAGAAGCCAAAACCAGTTAAAAACCTGCAGAGAGCATTGCAGATTGTATTCAAGATTTCCACTGAGAACTCCACATTAAAAACTCTGCTATTATTTTAATTCTCGATTGATGATTGAATGTTTAACTTCATTTTGGCTTTTGCTGTTTTGAAAATGAAACCTAACTAATGGTTTCCTTGCAGTCTTAAGGAAGGCTTTGTTTCATGTGCAAAGCAAACACTTAGCGAAGCTTACGATTAAAGCCAGACAAGTAAATGTTTTACAGAGACAGTTTAGAAGCTACAGCACAGCAAAGCAAGTATTTAATTAAACGCTGAAAATCGAAAATCTGACCTGTGTGCATAGATGACCCTTTTGTGTCCCCCATCTTTTTTTTTCTTTTTTTTTTTTTCCTTTTTTTTTGGTTGGTTTTCTTTTCCTTGGGATTTTATTCAAAACCACAAAGAGATTTTTTTTTTTGCAGCCCCAAAACAAATTCTGGTGCCCAGTTTTTCAAGAGGATGTTGCCAGTAGTGAGCAGGCTAAACAGTTTACTGAAACTGCCTTCAGCAAGCATGGCAGAGTGCAAAAAGGGGGTAAGGGGAAAAAATCTGTGTTTTGAGACTCTTGGAACAGCAGAGCACAGTTTTACTTCAGGTGCTCAGCCAAGTGCCAGGAAGCAAACAGGCATCTCAAATGCACATTTATGCCCGGACATCAGAGTAGCAGAGAGCTCTGGGGTGAGGAGCACCCAGCCGTCATTCCAAGGGCAAACACACGGAGCCCAAACATGGAGGGATGCAGCAGACCCAGACCTTTCTCCCTCTGTTTCAGCCTTGCCCAGAGCAGGGGCTGTTTTGGCAGCCACAGCCCATCCCTCAGCACTGGCACGCAGGGAGGGCTGAGCCATGTGTGTGCTGCAGACCCTGATCCTGCTCTGCAGGAAAAACACCCTCAGCATCCAAGGGTGGGTTCCTACTGAATGGGGGAAGCAATCGCTGTGCAAAGCCATTTGCTGCACTTTTACATCTAAGGGGTTTCCCCTCTCTCCTCAAAAAAAAAAAAAAAAAAAAAAAAAAAAAAAAAAAAAAAAAAAAGGAAAAAAAAGTTCCCAAGAAATCCTCGCTGCTGCTATCTGTAAATGGTAGTTTATGGAGAGGAGGAAAACACAGGACAGGCAGTAAATCAGCCGCTAAGTGATCCAGAGTCTACGGCCAAATGTTTTTCATTACATGTATGGCTTCACTAATTTCTGCAATGCGTTGTAGGCTATTTCTGGAAGCTTTAAAAATGCACGATGCTTCTGCATTTTAAGACTTAACAGAATGGTTATTTCAGTTTATTAAGAAATAATAAAAAAAAAAAAAAGTGGGGGGAATCTGCTTAACTGCAATTGGCTTTCATGTCACAAATGGACTAAAGCATCCAGGCAGGAACCCTATTTAAGTCCAGCATGAAGAAAACCTTTCCAACCTCTTACACCAATTAGGATAATCTAGGTCTTTTGATGTTAAAATCCCCAAGAATCATATGGAAATCATAAAACGCACAGTATTTAAAACAGACTCAGAGTGTAGATAAAATCATTTTTCCTTCCCAGCATCTGGGTTTGCTCTCGGACAGGGATGGTGAGGGAGGCTGTCCCTAAAAGCAGCCAAGCACAAAACAACGGAGCACCTGGGAGGCAAGGCTGGGATACAGCTGGAGCTGGGCCAGACAGGCACCAAGGCCAGCCCCAGAGCCTGGGTGGAAACTGCTCCCAACCAAGGGGAAGGAGACTCAGCAAGGACACATCATGATCCAGAGGACAGCCTCTGGAACCCCAGCCCCTGGATGCCTTGGTGGGTTCGTACAGCCTTCCCTGGGTGACTGGCATCCTTCATGACCATAAACGAGGCCGAGGAAATTGAAATAGCATGCTTGAGTCTGTGCAATCAATTATCCCTAGGTGAAAAGTACTTCAGCCTAGCATTGCTGCTTTATATTGGACTATTTCTGAGGCATCCAAATTTCTCCAAGTGTCTTGCTTCCAAGGAATCTCAGGGCAAGAATTCTGTTTGCCTTGACAATTTAAAAAAAGACAACGGGCAGGAAAACAAGTGATGTTTTGCTGGATGCAATTTTGCAAAGCTGTAGGGGTGTTATATTCTCTTAAAATCAAATCCTGATCAACATATTTTGCTGTGAAATCTGACACACGACAACAAGCCTTTATCAAAGCCACATCCAGATTGAGAGAGACAGAGAAGGTGATTTTACAATAGTCTCCCAGACCACAATGTTTTATTTTCTGGAGCTGGTTACATATTACTGCTACATTTGTGTATGATGTTGTACAAAGCAAAGAGGCAAAGGGACAAGGAGGTGACAAGAGCAGGTGGGGACACCCAGCTCAAGAACCTTAAATTGGCATTCGAATAAACTGAAAAGTAAGCAAAACTATTCATGTTTATACAAGCAACTTGACTGTACTCTGAGAGAGGACAAGGGTATGAAACTATGTCCTTATAAAGCAATGCTCATCTTTTACTTATCTAACAGAAAGAAACACAGGAGAGAGGTCAGAGGCTGCTGGAGGAAAAATACCCAAGTGTTAAGGCCAGAGAAATGGAAAACAAAGTTTAACAAAGATGGGAATATTTGCAGATGGAGCGCACAGAAACCCCCCTTAAACACAGCTTATTTTTCTATAAAAATAAACGTGGAATATTGTTGTTAGTGTCACACACATCTCTGAGAATCTGATATTTAAATTGTCAGTTTGACAACCAATAGAAAAAAACAGTAAGAAAGAGTACATTTACAGTTCTAATACATCTATAAAAAGAAAATCGGTATTAGTGTTAAATATGATTGTGAAATCAGCCTTCTAGCCAATCATCAGAATTTTTAGTTGTGTTACAAAATTCTCATACAGATTTTGAATTTGCTCTTATGTCTTAGAGTAATACCAGAACCGTAATTAATATTAATCACAACTTCCATAATTTCACAGTGCCTGAATTGCTTGCTATTCCTAGCGTTTGTCGGAAACAAGCCACGCAGTTCCTGGCACAAATATTATCCCTTATTAGTTTTGCAGCTGAATAATATTCGGCCTGTAACAGAATCCTCCTAGGACTGAAAAGTACTCTTGTGCACACGGATACACGCACAAAAACAACAACCGAAAGCTGAAAGCAAACTTGCCGAGAACTTCTGGGTCAGCTTTTGACATCACCCATAGGAATGAAATCAGACACCGACCAATCCGGCACCATGAGGCTGGCAGCACAAAATAAACAAAAGCCGGGCCCAGGGCTCCACAATGAGGAAGGGAAGTGGAAGAGACTATTGTTCCGAAAGCTTTTTTAAATGATGTTGCTTTGTTTATTTCTTTTGACAACGCCTGAACTGAATCTTTAAAAAGGGAAAGGAGCCTGTCGGCCGTGCCCCCCGGGATCTTTAGAGCAGAGTGTGGGGGGTTCTCTCCCCGTGGTGGGTTTCTTTGCCCCTGTCGCTGTTTGTTCTCCCGGACAATGCAGTGCTAGGCGCACAGCGCTCTGCCCGCATCCCCACACCCGCTGCCAGAGCTTCTGAAGAGCTCGGCAGCCTGGGCGCTAAGCTCTTTTCAAAATCTGACCCTTATTTAGGTGCCTTCCAGGAAGCTGGGGTCTTTGGAAATCTGGCAGCCAGCGAGCGAGCATTTCGGGAAGCTGGGGCGAGAGCGGCGCGGTGACACCGCCCGGAGCGGCCGCTCCTCCCGGGACAAAAATGACACCGAAAAGGCTCCTTTGGGTCTCTCGGCTCCGTGAGGCGCTGGACCTGCCCGGGCTGAGCCCCTTGCATGAGCCCATGGCTAATTATTCACACGAGTGGGCCGAGGAGCACGATGCCCCGCCACACAGGCGATGGATGATTCACTCCCCGGACACTCCAGCCTGTCACTGAATTCCAACGATTTAGCACTCGGCCCAGAGTTCACCAAAGGCACACATGGCGTGGGGCTTTTTTTCAAAACTCGGCTCAGCTGAACAAAGCTGGCTGGATTACTTCAATCGTCTCAGTGCTTCCCCAAGGAAAAAAGGGAAGGAAAAAAATAAAATTCAAAAAGCAACATGTGTCTGCAGTTCGGACTCAACCTGCTGCCCCTTTCCCATTCCTCACCACGCTGCACAGACAAGAGTACAGAGACACGAGTACTTGCATTCCAGAGGGAAGAGATAAACCTGGACCCCGGAGTTGCACAGGTAAAGGATATCAGTCATTCTTACATCTTTAATAAAGCAGACCTTTTTCTACTCTTGCCAAGAAAATTAGTCCTAAGGTGCACACAAATAATTACATATTGTGGAACAGTAAATTATTACAAATGCCACAGAATTCAAGCAGCCCCAAGTCTGGGCCAGATTTTCAAATGTTTTGCAGATGTTTATGGTTTGCTGCAAAACTTTTGTCAGGTTACCCACACAACACAGCATTTACTGAAGGATTTTGGCACGTGGTAATTCATTTTCTTTGCACAGGTGTTGCATTCCAGAAATATTTTGTCTTCTTATAGAAGACTGCTGGAATTCTACTTTTAAAAAAATCATCATGAAAGAAGCCAGATCCTCTCATCTGAAAGAGGGGGGGAAAAAAAGCTCCCCCCAAATCAGTTCATTCGCCTTTTCTTTCTTTTCAGTTAAAGAAAATCCCTATAACATGTAAAAAAATGCATTCAAAATACATTGCAGATGCCTGGTATTTCTGCAAAACTCAAAAACTGGGAGAGCACAGCCCGCTGCAGGGCGTCTGGCCTCTGATTAGAGATACTGAAGTCCCAGGTCCCAGCAGAGTGCCGGTGGTTAATAATTTCATTTACTGAGAGCTCAGCTGGTGGCCCTGCTGAGGTTTGCCATTCCTTGGCCACAGCGGAGGGCCAGGGGAGGGGATGGTGCCCAGCCCGCCCCAGGCAGAGGGGCAGGAGCAGCGTGGGCAGCAGCAGCAGCATCCCCACGTGCCTCCATCACCTCGGCCCCCTGCGCCCCACCACAAAGCCTTTTGTCCCCAGCTTTTATCCCACGCTGCGTGGGGCAGGAAGCAACACACAAAAACGGGGCTCCCGCAGCACTTTTGGACCTTTCCTCGACTGAAAGGTTGCCTGGAGGCAAAGCGAAATGAAACCCTTGGGACTAAACAACTTTCCCTTTTAAGCATATGGAAATTAAACATTAAGCCTAAAAAAAATTTCCAGGAGCAGATATGAATCCAGATATAATATTGCTTTGTAGATATGGAAAAATACAACCAACTATCTTCAACTTCCTAGACGTGCAAGCCACTAAGTTTTTCTTCAGGGTAGGAAAGCAAAGAAGAAAATGCCAAAGAACTGCTAACCTTTAGAGACACGTTTTAAGAGATAACATGACTGAACTCAGATAAATCGGAATTAAATTTAACCAATCACCCACTCTAACTCCTCTTAGCTACACTATCAGAAGAGAAAAATCTGCAATTAGGGAAGAAACAGAAGGAAATTCGGGCATCTTAAACTGAGCAGGCTTCCACCTCTGCTGTGCAACTTCCTGATGATACTAAATACTGCAATTCCCATGTGCAGTATAACAGACTTGCTGTCTTAACAGTCGTCTTATGAGTAATCAGTGAAAGGGAACATTTAAATAATGTTTTGGAGTGCATATTATCTAGATTTGGCTGTTTCTCTCCCATTTAGATCAAAATGAGTCTAAATTTACAATTTAAATACTTTACAGTCAAATCCTTAAACCGCCCTTCTCGTGCTGTGAATGGAGCTGTTAACATTTTTGTGCTCCACTGTAGCACCTAGGAATAAGATAATCCTTTAATCTTTCGCTCTCGGACTCCACCCACAAGTCCCGGGCACTGATTTCACTACAGACTGTGATGTTTCTAATGAGCTGAGCACTGGCGTAAGATGGACAGTCAGAGCCAGGAATGCTGCCATGAAAACAGGTGTGAAGGTACCTTACAAGAGGAATCTTGGTGTCTAAGGGATGGGTGAGGAGTGTTCCAGCACAAATATTAAAGCCTATATTAAAAGATGTTTAAAAGAAGATTTAATAAATATTATTAAAATACCTACCCACAGCATTTTTTCTGTTTTTTTCCAAATTAAATGATTAAGTTATGATAACCTGTACTGCTTCTATCTTATCCTAAACTTGTTTTTTAAAAAATTCGTGTGATTTTATGCACGTGTCACTGCTCACTCTTAATTTTCTTGGAGAAAGCTAAGCCATTGAGTGGACACCTTTCACTGCCTAAGCATCTAAAACAGCTTACTGTTGCTCTGCCCTGGGATTTTTCTTCAACAGTATTTTTTTTCCTGCAAGTTACAGCAACAGCTCTCTTAATTTTCAGGTAGTTCATTTATAATTAGCTCACTGTAAGTTAGGAAAACAATTAGAAAAGCAGGAAAGTTTGTTTTCCTCTTTGCATTCATGAATAAAATTGAGATGTGCAATTATAGGCTACATAAGTGGCTCACAAATTTTGAGGCACTTGGTGTTCAGAACCAATGGGCTCAATGCCCTAACTGTAGCTATTAGTTTGGTGTAATAGATCACCTTTAAAAGTACAACATATTTCAATTAAAAATTTCGCCTTGTATTCTGAAACATCAAACATAGACCACTAAAGCAGTCTTGAGACATCATTCTTGAGTATTTTATTTGAATTCAAACTAATATGAATGAATCACATGAGACTAAAAGATCTGTTATTTCTACTAAGAAATGTGAATCACTGTTTTCTAGCAAAAGAAGAGTGTAAAAATGTGAGTAAATGTCTGTAAGCAGTGCACGTGTGCTTAGAGAAACCCAACTGTGTATAACAAACAGCTCTGGTTAGCAAATTATATTGACCAATAAAACTGAGCCTTTGTTTAGGAAAGTAACTGGAAAGCAAAAATGCAAAACAAGATTACAGTTAATTATTTAAATCAAAGTGCTCTGCTTGTTGATTTAAATTGTGATTAAAATCAGGGATTTAAATTAATCCACTCTGGATTGCATAAACACTGCCTTAATAAGAGGGAGCAGTAGCTCCATCACCCAAGTCATTCAGGAAAAGCACTGTGATGGAGGAGACTGAGCAAGTTCATTCACAGACATCCCTCTGCTGCCCAAGCTCTCCCATTTTTCCCAAAGAGAGAGAAAGCAAATGCATGAGTGGGAGGAAGTGTGGACAGGAGTGTGCATGCATAAAAACATGCACAGGTAAAATCATGGTGATAATTTTTCATTAAAAGCAGGATTTCTCTCTCACACAAAATAAAGCAATTACTCATGCATTCCAGTTACTCTTTCTTCCTTTAGCACTGAGGTGCCTGGGATGGTCCATAAGCAGGAATATGAAGCACACTCCCCGTTTGCCTGATGCTGACATTTAGTCAGTGTGCCACTCCAACAGCAACCAGTACTAAATGTTACACTGAAAAGGATTTAGCTCTGCACTTGGATACCCACACCCAACCCCTGTTCCAGCTTCTACCAAGGCCTGGACTCAACATTTCCTCCTAGATAGCAGGGAGGAGAATAGCACAAACCAAAGAGTACCACTTACTGCTAAGAGAGATCCTACTGCAACTTCACTGTGTGTCCAATGCATTGCCAAGGGGATCAGAACACCAGAGGAATGACAAAGCAGCCATAAACTCAGGTCCTTGACAATGCAACCTGCAGCAAGCACACTTGCTCCAAGGATGCTTCAATATCTTATATGAGAACATCCTCTCAAATATTATGATTTAATTTTCAGCAGAGGTCCAATTAGGACTAAATGAAAGTAGCTAAGCCTTTCTTCTTTCTGCTTCGCAGCTCGATTTTGAAGGACAAACTACTCTGGCTGAGCCTACTTCTAAGGAACTACTTTTCTTCTTTGATTTTACAAGAAAGTGTTTTACAATCCAGAGAGGATGAGTCATCAGAAAATCCTTGTCTCGTTGCCAAAAACCTGCCCCTCTTCATTATGAACATAAAGATAAAAGCTCTTACAGTACATTAGCTGGCATACGCCTACACAGACAGTACAAATAAATTAATTGTGCCTAGCCTCAAACATCCAGAGAGGTGTAGTAGGAGCCCAGTCCATCTTGTTTCATTAACAAATTAAACTCTAATAGAGCATCAACAGTTCTCTTATGTACAGAAGCTTGGCTGTTGTAAAGAAAGGTTTTGCAGGTACCACGAATCCTTACAAAGGTACATGGCAATTCTTCAGCTACCCCCATCGGCTTGCACAGGCTACATAAACACCAACAAAAATCGTACATGCTGAAAAAGACTCATTAAAGTTGGAGTAAGGATATGGGATATTGGTCTATTCAGAAACTGCACAGGATTTAGGAGCCCAAGACTGAGGCAGTGGCGTTTGTTAAAAAGGGAATATTGGGTATGACACTTTTGCACAGATGCAAAATGTACAAACTGTCTTGCCTCTGACAAGAACAGCAAGCTTATTTGGAAGTGTGAGTGGACTGTGCCCACTCTGCTACATTCAGGTTTATAGCTCAGAGCTTGAAAATTAGCACTACCTGCACACATCAGGGTTATTTCATAAAAATACACACTCAGGTGCACTGTACAACTCAGACAAGGGGAACACAGATCAGAAGGGAAGCCACTGGGTAAAGTACTGTACATGGACCAGGGGCCAGAATTACTGGAGATAATCAACATTTACCATCAAACTCCTGCTACAGATGAACTGTTTTCCGTCCGGAATGCTCACAATCTTCAGCATGAGAAAGTTATACACAACCAACTTGAAAAACAAGTTTAACTCTACTTAGCCACAAGCTAAGATTACACCCTCAAACACACCTTTCTAAGATTTCTTATGAGAGGTTTGTTTGTGCAATACAGTTAAGGGCAATTTGTTAAAATTGCTCTGTGATTTTCTTTATCCTTTAACTGCATAATTTAAGCAACCTGCATTTTATAAGTTCAAAGAAATTTTTTTTGTAATTATGTATTCCTGCTTTTACCTCCTGAAAATAGAAAAGCTGTAGAGAGAGAATACAGAAAAAAGAACGGGTGAGAGAAGCTGAGCTCAATCTAGCGCAGAAAGCAACTTCTTAATTAATGAGAACAAGAAAGTGAGTTAACATAAAGCACGAGGATTCAAAAATATCTGCAGTGTGTACTACTGCTGCTCCCCCTCTTTGGCCTCTGCCCCCAGGGCTGGGAAAAACCAGAGAGAAAGGCAAGGCACAGCAGTGCTGGTGGCCAAAGGCAGCACCTCCCGCCTGCCTGAAGCCCCAGTGATCCCTCTAGAGGGAATTTCAGCCCCTGTGCAAGGCACAGGCACTTGTTAAGGTCCCACTCAGGGTCCAGCCATGGCTGTGACATTCTGGACAGCTCTCAGCCAGGGCTGTGCCACAGTACAGCTTGTCTCTAGCTGGACAAGCTAAATCTGGCCATAACAAATCTAATTTGGCTGACTTGGCTCATTCTAGAAAAGAGGTAGAACAAGTCCCTGGGTGAACAATGATAGGACAGATTTGAACTCAAACAGGGACCCTCAGCCAACCCTGTTCAAGCCTAGATGCAGACACACCACTGGCCAGAGATCTGGGTGGAAAAAGATCCCAACTAACCAACCCTATAGACCCGGGAGATTCAAACCCCCTGTGAAAGGAGCTGCAGTAATAAACTCTTGGCTGTTTGTTGAGGATGCTTGCTGAGTTTGTGTCATTTCTGTCTCCAACCAACGACCCCTGATGTAATAGGGCTGCTTCCAGCTTCACCCCTCCTTGAGTTCCATTTCAGCCAAAGACAGTGCTTCCCTTCTCCCGGCTGAGGGAAGCACACTGCTGCACACTGATGTTAGTAGCTCCAACGTGGTATTGCCCCATGTGGACACAGCCTCAGCAGCTCCCAAACAAGCTCCAAACTCCATTTGCAGACATTTGCCAGTGTTTTTCCTGAGGTGTGACCAGAGACATGGATGCGCACCTTGGAACGGGCTGTGGCTCCCTGCTCCCACGGCACATGCACTTTGGCTTTTTCCAGAGATCAGTTTCGACAGGCACCAAGGCCAGTGCAGACACACTGGCCCAGACTCGTGACATCACCTGATTAATAAATCCAAGGAAGGTTTGGCAGCTGAGGCTATGGGCAGCCAGCCCGTGGGAGAGCGGCGGCTGCGCATCAGATGACACGGCGCTAACTCACTGCCCTGTGCACTGCTCCGTGAGCAGCTTTCCCACCAGCCCCGTGCTGACCATCTCTTTACAGGGCCTCTTCTGCAGGCCCCAGGGGCCCTCCAAAGTGCACAGCAGACCTTGCTGGCAGAGCTCCCACTCCTGGCCCCAGCCAGCGGGATACACGGGGTGCTGAGGATGTCATCCTCACCTAGCAATGGCAGTGCCACCACAGGGAGGTGACGAAGGGACTGCCACTCTGCCTCACTGAGCAGAGCCCAGAGACTGCCCCAGCAGCACAGCCAGGCACGGGGGAGCCTCACGGAGCACCCTCCACCCCACCAGGGCACAGCCCTCAAAAGAGGCCACTCTAAGTCCTTTTCTTGCCGTTCCTTTACAAACAACACCTCATTATTGCAGAATGATACGAGCGCTTAATTAGCGCTATGGGTTAATCACCCTGCCCAAGGAGTTTCCCTCTGCTCCATAAATAAAGGAAGCCAGCCCAGGTTCCCGTTATCCAGCTACCAGCACCGGCTCTAATAAAGCTCCATCCTCAGCCAAAGCCAACCACAGCCATCACACAGATACATAATGCCTGATGTATAACTGGTGATATCCTCTCTTTTATGGGGTTAATACTTGCCCTTGGGGATAATTGTGCAGGACTTTAGATGAGAGATTCCCATAAAAGGCAGTAAGAGTCACCCAGCCCAAACCACACATAACTCAAGCTAGTTTACCCCTTTGCATTATTTAAATGTCTCTCTTTAATGTGAATGCATCAATTTAAAGGCACAGTGCTGCCAGCGCTCCGGGCAGGCACTTCTTCTCTGGTGACCAATGTGTCTGTCCAGAATGTAAATCTGCATGCATTTCAGAAATGTGCCTGTTCTTAGGCCCTCCTGGCTGTCAAGCAGCACAGGCAGGATCTCAGGGAAGGCCAGGTGTCGGATTTGCTGTACCTGGGTGCCAGGCAGGTGGGGGCTGAGCCCCTCTGACCTGCTGCAGACACAGAAATCCAACACACTGGCATCTCAATCCGTGCATGGTGGCAGCTCTCCCGACTCCAGGAGAGCACCTGGACACTCTGTGAGTGCACCCAGAGAAGGAAGAGAAGCCCCTGGCCCTCCCACTCTGCTTCCCTGTTCCTGGCTCACGTGGTCCTTGCAAGAGCTTCTGCTAAATGAAAATTTACACCAGTCCATGCAGGTAACCGGAGACTTTTCCCAATCACTCACAGCTTGGCCTTCCATTTTAAGATTGCAATTCTTTCTTCCCCCCAGGTTTATATTTGTACAAAGATTACCACAAGGTTCAAGTTACAGCAATTAATGAAACTTAACTACATTAACAGGGAGAGAGCCTTTTTAACAACAATTTTGGTTTTAATGTTTAAAAAAATGCAGTAATAAGAGTGAGGCAGAAATATTTTCATTTGATTGCCTGTTTCTTTCTCTGGCTATATGTATGAACTTGTTTCCTGGTCAAGGGGAATTTTTGTAGGTGGAAAAAAATAATTCTGCCATCCACTCAGTCCTTGAGTATCTTGTTTTTACAAGGCAGAAAGGTTTTGTTAGTCAGGTTACCTAGGAGTGAAAGTTATGTCTCATAATCCATAATTCTATTGCCCATTACACACCATCTGGTGACACAGTCAAAGATAATCTGATTCTTGTCTTTTAAAAACATCACATAGCTGTATCATATGGTGCACGCAATATGATAAATTACTTATTTAAGTATGCTATTTCTGTACAGTTTATAATTTCATGGTCACTCTCAGCTAACATGAAAGCAGCTTTGAACAGGGCTTTTATTGATTGGTATTTCAAATATCTGAATCCTTAACTGAGGTTTTTTACCTGTTTACAATTACACCTAAAACTGTATGATTAAACAGCTAACATCTAACCAAGCTTTAAAGAGCTTTTATTGGAATTGAAAGTTTTGCATCTATGACAGAACAAACATCACAACAAATCTGTTCCATGTCCCAAAAGCAGTAATGTCTTTTCACAAAGTCTTTACCAGGAAGAGCCTGATATAATTTAACTCCACACTACTCACTCAGTCTAATGCAGGAGTTCTCAAGTATTTCCACAAATTCTGGGAGTCTACCCAGGAAAAGCTCCTTGCAAGGTAATTGTCCATCAATACATCTGCAGGTTTTCTTGTGCCACTTTATTTTCAGTCTCCAAAGTAGTTAAGTGGGCTGCCAAAAGTTGAATCCTCACAAAATAAATCAAAAAAATAGAATCAATCATGCTGGGCAGAAGAAAGCTCTTACACAACCAGCCTGGTGAAGGGAAATAGGCCATTTGCTGTTGCTCAACTCCTTTGCCAAATTATTTCAGTGGCCCTTACATTCTCCAAGGCCAAACCTTCAAACAACAATCTCATCCCCTTCTGATGCACAAGACACACCCAAGACATTTTCAGGAGGGGTGGAAAGTAGTAAAAGAAGATTTCTGTGATTTGCAGTCAGGTTCTTCTGGGAAGATTACATATTTCTAGGAGGCTATAATGTACACACGCATCTGTACCTCCGATACAATCACATAATCACCATTCAGATCTAAATAGCTATTTTTTTCCATGCAGATTTTTATTACTTTCTCTTCCTGGACTAATTAACCACTTTCAGATTTTTTTCAACGTAGAAGACTTAATTTTCACCTGACTCTTCAATTACAACTCTGAACAATTCCTATTTTCCCTGCAGACCATTGGGCTGCCGTGCCTTTTGCACTGGTGGCTTTTGTTCACAGCAGAGCCTCTGGGCAGAGCACAAGCCTACAATAATCTCATTTAGTGATCCACCTGCATCACTCACCAGTATTTTCCACAGTCTTGGGCTACATTTGGAGAGAAGAAGGCAGCAGTGCTCCACTGAAAGCCAATTCCTCGCAGAGTTCGCGTGGGGCCCGGCTGCTGGGATGCTCCATGGGGAGGAGCATCCCCCAAAGCTGGCAGGAATGGGATGGCACAAGGAGCCCCAGGTGCCAGGTCCCAGGTGTTCCATTTGGCTGCTCCTCTCCTGCACCTGCAGAGCCCTAAAAGCACCAGACCTCACCCACAGAGCACGGAAAGCTGGTGCCATTTCCTCTGCCCTCCAAATCCAGTCATCCCAGCCATGCTCCCTCCGACCAGGCTGTCCAGCTGCCCGTGCCTGTCAGGTACATTCTGCTACTAGGAGGGATTTGGATAGAGCATTTAAGTATCTGGCAAGAATTTTCTTCAATGAAGACATGCTAAGAGCTAGGCAATCATATTTTTAACTGTGCTGCCTGCCAGAAAAGTGCACAAACTTCCAATAGCAAAGAAATGAGGTCATTTTGGTCATCTGCCAAAATCAGCACATTTCCTCTTTTGGTTCTGGATGCTGCACTTCCACACTCCACAGTGTGTGACAAGTCGTGAGCGGGAGATGTAGTCTCTCAGGGAAAAAAAATGAAAGTAAACTGGTGGATGTTAGTTTTATTCTTAAAAAAAAAAAAAGAGGGGGAAAGGAAAAGAAGGGGGAAAAATCATGAAGTGTCCCGATGTCACATGACCTCCTCCTGAAGATCTATTTAATTGGGGTCTGGTATAACCTTCCTAAGAAGATGTTAATACCTTGTCCTGATGTTACAGCAGTGTAAAGCCTCATCCTGTTAAGGAATTCGAAAGGCTTACAGCAGGGATGCAGCTTTTGGTTAGAAGGCTGGACTGGAATTTAGCAGATCAGGATTAAACCCTGATTCTGCCACAAGTTCCTGTGGGGCTTTGAGCAAGACTCCTAAATTCCCTTGATTGACATCCTATCTTGATCCTGGTCTTGGGCTTTAAAAACTAAGTTTTCCTGAGCTGGGAACATCTCTTTACAGAAGAGGAGAGTCTGGAACAGTGGATTTTGGATGCTCATTTGGGCTTCTTAATGCTAATGCAGCACAAACCGAAATGACAGTAATAGTAATAATAATAATTATCTCTCAGTCTTTATTTTCAAGTTAATGCCTGCCAAAAATGTTAAGAGAAGTTTCTCATTGTGGCAACTACTGTATTTATGGGCATAATTTACAAGCAGCTCATCTGAATAATTTGAATTTTTTTATTAAGATTATTTTCTCATTTTCCATTGAGAAGCCTTCTTAGATACTGACTCACTTTCAGCCTTGTAGGGAAAAGTGCCAAGCATTTGTTTTTCTTCTGTCTGCAGTAGTTATTTGACTCCTGCATTAAACTCAGCAAAGCCAAAACTGAATAGGAACAATCTTAATTTAATTATTAAATATATTTCAAGCTTCACTGTGATTTTAAAAAGCACTTTCATGTGGGGTGGTGGAAATGTGCCAGGGAAATCTAAAAGAACTGTATGCAATCCTCTGTCCCCACCCCTCCTTTCTTCCAGCCTCTCTCAAAAGGAGGTTAGGTGAACCCAAACCTAGCTGAGGCAGGGTGAGACAGTTTCACTTTAGGTTTCCTTGGCAAAAAGTTACTGGGGCATGCTTCCAAGCCTGCCACTTTTGAGATAAATATGACTTTCTTTCAGGGCAGTTTTGTGAGGGGCACAGCAAGAGGCTCATATACTCTGGCAATTCACTTGCAGATTTAGCTGTGCAGCAGCTGCCGCTGCTCCATTATAAACAACAGCTCGCTCTGAAGTTCTCTTAAGGAGTTTACAAAAGGGACAGTGTATTTATCTGACGTCTGTTACAGTGCTGGGCAGATACACAGATGGCCTTTGACTCTCACCTTCTGCATCACACCCAGCCAAACCCCGTCCCACAGAAAGGGCTAGGCTTTAAATTTGCCTGCTCTTTTCCTGATGACACTCCCTTCATCTATCTGACAATCAGGGCCAGCTTACTTTCCTTGGGAGGGTCAGATTGGCAGATGAACTACAGTGAAGAGAGGAAACATGTTAAGTATGAAAACATTCTCCTAAGCTCTCACAGGAAAAGGATGTAGCTAACAATAAAAGAGAACCACACGTTTCTCTGCCAAACTTTATCGTACAAGATTATGCATTTCCAAAACTTTCATTTATACCACTCTAATGTCAGTCCTGCCACATCCACAGAAGGCACATTCCAAAGTACTCTTCCTGTACTGCACATGGTCCCTCAGTTCTGAAGGTTTGCTTTTGAGGCCAGCAACAGGCACATGGATCAGCACAGGACATTCCCATGGAGGGCAAGGGAGTGTAACTCTCCCCAGAGCTGCACCACTCACTGTCTGACCAGTGCCACGAGTGGTCCGTCAGGAAGCACCTCCAGGAGCCACAGGGCTGTCAGTGACTGATGAAGCAAGCTCTCTTCTCCAGGCCCTCACCCCTGTGCTGATGGCCCGGCCTCGTGCTGGGCACAAACACCCTTTGCTGTGCAATTGGAAGGATAATTACTTAAAGTTTGTCCTTCCTCCTCTAGAGTCCCCTGCACTTCTTCAGTTTTGCACAGCTGGAACAGGAAAGCCAAGGAGCTGACAAAAGTATGGCCTGGGCATGGCTTTGAGCAGCCTGCCTTTTCCTGGCTCAGTGACATCATCTGCAGTTTCACCAAAAAGCTCCAGCTCTGACTGCCCTGGCTAAGTTTCATGGCTTTTTGCACCTCTTCAAGGAACAACCAGAATGAGCTTTTTGATGGCCCATCCCTAGCCCAAGCATCCACAGAAACACACTGGGGTCAGCACAGACCCACTGACCTTTGTTTGGTTTCCCCAGTCCCACCTGGGCATCTGATTTTGCCTTGCCCTGACTTTGTTCACCTGTGGACAAGTCTGCCAAACAGGCAGCACAAGTGGGTTTTGTTGCACACAGGCTGCTGGAAGGACTTTTGCAAGCAGACCCAGCGTCTGACCAGTGGAGCGAATTCCCAGGTCAACATCTGCACTCAATTCTACAAAAACAAAATAAAAAAAGAAAAGCTGCTGGTGTGGGTCATTCTCAGAAGGGGCCCAAGTCTCTGTAAGTTGCCTTCTTCTCATGGACCTGGAATCACTGCACATGATGAAAGCAGCCTATTAACAGTTCATCATAAAACATTCTCTGAGATTTTTTGTCCTAAATTATGTTTATGATTGTTTGGCCTGTTTGGTGACTTATTGTGGTGGGAAATCTAAATCATTGTTGTTACACCACTAACTAAGGATTTTTAACAATTATTTTAATTAAAAAAAAAGGGGGGGGAAGACAAGTTCTCAGAAAAAAAACCCTTCAAAAAAGCTGTGGTCGTTCTTTGAGCAGCCTTAAATATGAACTTGATGAACTTCTGGTCCTGGGACACACCAGTGTCAGCATATTATTTCTGCAAGGACTGAGACCTATGCAGTAATTTCTGCACTTAAAAATGGTTCTTCACCATTTTCATAATAAAGCACTTTATAACTGTTACCTAATTATTGCTTAGAGCATTAAGTAACAAAATATTACTACTCCAGTTTCACAGAAGGGAAAAAATCATGGAATCCAAAATACTTATTCTGCTTTTGCATAGGCTTTCTCATATTAATTAATTATGAGACTTAATTACATTCAATCTCAGCACTCCAAGCCAATTACAGAACATTGGGTAAAGAAGCAGGGAAATCTGTCATGGAGACAATCACTTACACTGACACTTTCCACATAGGTATGTAAAATGACTTTGCAAATATGAATTTGCCCCCTCGAAGCAAAAGGATGGGTTTTTCTCTGATTTTTCCCAAGTGTCCCTAGAGCAGTAATCTGAGCTGTGATCACTTCTCCCAGCTTCCTCTCTCAACTCTGCCCCAGAAACCAAATGCAAATCTCTGCTCCCTGACTTGTGCCTTAATCACATGATCACCTTCCTTCTCAGAAGCAGTAAAATAAAATCTCCAGGCATATTAAAATCACCAGATTAGAAGAGCTCTAATCCAATGATTTTAAGAGTTGGTCAAAATTGTAATATGAGATAGATAGATAGATAGATAGATAGATAGACAGACAGACAGACAGACAGACAGAGATATTGCAAACTATTTATAGCTTTCATTTATTTTGAATCTACAGCAATTTTATTCACTGAAGTTTTTCCCACAAGGGGAATGGTAAATCCTCTAAAGCATCACTTTAAAAGGTTTTCTTACACTGGAGTATCTATGAACACCCTCTGCTGAAACACTAATTCACTATTTCCCACAGCACACAGCTACAGGGACTCACAACACATTTCAATGCCTTCAACAGCAGCAGCATTCCACAGGGAACCATTCTCCAATTTCCAAGTCATGGCTCTTACAAAGATGGACTAAGCCAAGGCAAACTGGCCTTTTTATATTAGTACCAACTGATCCCCCCCATAAAATGTGCACATTTAAAATCAGAGGAGAAACAAGAGCAATTATCTTTTGCAGTTTGTCTAAAGAGGGCTGCGAATTCAAGTAACGCTTCTTTATTAAAACTGAGGAGACAGGCTGGATTTTTCCCTGATTTTTTTACTCTGTTTGCCAGTGAGTGAAGTCTTCTGTAAAAGACTTTGTGAACAAAGGTGTAAATGCAAGCGGAGGAGACTCCACACATTTATGACTTTGACTCCTCTGGAGCCAAGACTTCACCCAGCCTTCACAGTTGTGACATTTTGTGCTCAGTCTGGCCTATTCCAGCAGAACACTCAGTCTGTGCTGGTGGCAATTGTTCCTTGTTTGCATCACACCACGACACACGTGCTACGTGATTTTCACACGCCGCGTGCACCAGAGTTTGTTTGAAACGCTCTCCAGTTCCCCCAGTGAGCCTCGTGGCATGGCAGCGGAATCAAACACAATGGCAGCTGGCAGGCTGCATTCACAGGACTGCCTTGTAATAAACAGGCAAAATAAACATTAGCCTTTCGACTGTTTCTTGTAGTTTTTCTCAATATTCTAAAGTGAAACAGAAAGTACTTTGCTGAGCCTGAAAAACCAAAGAATTTGCAGATGCAGTCAAATTAGGCAGTTTTCAAACATACATTCTTCCTTACCCAGCAAAGCTTTCCCCCTCCTTTGCCCAGTGATATTTCCACTGGGCCAGCAAAGGGCAGCTACAGCATAAAACATTCAGAGACAACCTGGGCACTCAAAAGACTGAGATGTTCAATTCCTCACCTAATGACAACTTTACCCTCTCCCAGGTAAACTACATCATCTCCTCAGGCCCACCCACCTTCAATCAGGCACAGAGGGTGGGGGCCAGGAGCACACAGCTCCCTCCTCTGAGTATACTGACAACTAGAAACTTTCATGGCTACGACTGGCTGACCATGCACCAAAAATCCTGCAATAATTTCAGTACACAGCCTTCTTAATCTGGCTCCCATCTTCCAAGCTTCGGAACAGACACTTCCCTCGAATACGCAAGATACAAATTGAATTGTTAAAACAAGTATCGGCACAAATTCTGTGGTAATGAGAATCATGCCTCTTCCATGCTTTTAATACTAACCCCTGAGCTTAATTATGATATTTAGTGTCTAGGGCAGCAACACTTCCTACTCAGCACCTGTCATGGGTCCAACAATTAATTGCATACCACTGACCTTCACAGAACACCATGGAAATTTTATTACTGTACAACTCAATTGCAGTCGTACAACACTGCTCCAGAACTATGCCTTATTACCAAAAAAAATCATGTGCTTACAAAAGGGATAGTTGAGCCAACTGAACTATTTATAATTTGTGAGAATAAAAAACATTTCACTAGGTTTGCAACATACATACACAAAAAAATATTTGCAGCCTTAATACAAGACAAATGTTACCGAGATTCGCGTTATAGACAAAAGTGGAATGGAAAATATTCCCCCAAGTCATAATGGCAGGGTTATGTAGTATGCTATTTAAAATCTATTCACCAGTGTCTTCGTTCTGCTAGCCAGAACTCTATGGTAGAAATTCAATTGGAGAAAGTCAATTAATCGAAATTGTGGTTCCACAAAGAACCAAGGGAGGGAATGGATGTGTAAGATGGAGCAGCGGAAGGAAAGGACTGCACTTCCACACCCCACTAAGTGCCAGGCCCCAGGTTTGCCACCTTGGAGTTACCTCTCTGCCAGTTTGCTGCTTTGAGGGGGGTACATCCAGCTTATGTCATGCTGCTGTGGCTTAACCCCAGCTGATAAGTCCAAAACACTGCCCCACACCAATATGATAAAGAAAATTAACTCCATCCCAGCCGAGAGCAGCACATCTGCCTCACTCTCTTCTAGGAAAAAAGCTGCAAGTCAGCATATTTCTTCTAAGTTCAAGAGTCTCCTTGCACCTTTCCAAACCAAAGGGCTCACAAAATAAATAACTGTTGCATGACTACTCTAATTTCAAGCTGGCATGCTAATGAAAGAGCTAATGGAAGCCAGGGCAAGAAGACTTTCTCCCTGGTTTCAAGGGCTGCATCCAGGATGAAATAACTCGTCACGCCCAGAATTCCAATGCCAGCTCCCAAGTTCCCAGGCTCGACTGTCCCAGCAGGACACAGCCACAAACCTCCAGGCTCACACATCTGCACCTGCTGCAGACTCAGGGAAGGAAAGGGATGGTGCAGGAGGTGTCTTGGGCTTTGTGGAAGGCGTACATGTGCAACTGCTGCTGTTTTTATAGTTGGCGCCATCCTTGTGCACTTCCAAGGCATTATCCAAATTGCCTACTGGAGTGATTGATGGGCAGCAGGCTGGCAACATGTGCATGGTGAGGCAAAACACCCATCCCCTAAAGTCAAAACCCAAAGAGCACCCAGAGATAACCATGAAGCAAACTGGAGGCCACTGCCAAGACATCCTGCAGTATTTTAATGGAAGTGTGATATTTTACTGAATTTGCATCTCCCAAATGTCTTGTTTGATTTTTCACAAGCATTGAAAAATGCTTCCCGCCATGAGGAATTCCTCACATCTCAGGCAATGCATTTAATTTCACCAAAATGCAGTTACACCTGGGTTTACCACGTCAGTCCAGTTTCACATCTTTTTTGGTTAAAGATTTGCAGTCTCTTCTGCCAGCAAGATTACCCAGCAAACAAAGCTCATCAACAATGCTTTGCCTTGAAGGATGGCCTACACATGGCATGGACGATATCTACAAGGCAATTCAGGGCTCGCTGATGGTTGAGATTTTGTTGTGAGGGTTTTGGGTTTTTTTCCCTAAGAAGTTCATTAAAATTTTTCAGTTGATATAATAGATTCCTCCATCTCTTCAATACAGCAGAGGAAATGAAGTGAAACTAGCTTCATTGTAATGGAAAAGTGATTTCATAATTTAATTCACTTTGCTCCCTAATCACAAATGTTCAGAGAGCACAAGCTAGGAAAGGGAGGTGTAAAGAGATGCTGCAACCTATCACTCACAATTAAAAATCTCCTTTCCTGAAGGAATCTGGCTTGCAAACCAGAATGGAGCACACATGGTATTAAGATTCCTGAGAAGCTGAAGGCAAGGCTATGGTTTAGAGGCAACAACCCTGCTCTGTTTGAGACTAAACCCAAAATTCCCATTGATTTTGCTGACACCTTGGCTTAGATATTCTTGAGGCCTGATCACAGAGCATATTAATACACAGAGAGGTGCCTGCAATGACTTGCTATACAGCCTGATGTAAAAGAGAAGTTACAAAATGAATGCAAAGATGACAGACAAGCCTCCCCTCTCGCAGCCAGGAAAGCTTTTATTGCCACCTCTTCAACACTTTCACTCCTGCCAGCAGTCCCCTCTGCCCGCCTGGCCCCTCCAGCTGTCCAAAGTGTCTCCTCCAGACAGCACTGCTGAGCAGGCAGAGCATGGATTAAACAGTATTACATGTTCTTTCTGTCATTTTGTTTCCAGTAATTTAGAAAATCATTTTTCTCATTGTGGATATTTTTGAATAAGGTAAGGGAGATGTTACAGAGAAAAAAAAAAAATAAATCTCCAAGATCAGAATATACCAGAAACTTGACAATACTTAATGTGTCATTGTGACCATGAATATGTACAGAAACACACGCACAATTAAAGTCAAGTATTTTAAAGGAGGTTTAAAAAAAAAAAAAAGCATGTTCAACAGGAAGTCTGTTCAATGTAGGATTGAAGCAAGGTTCTTCCATTTGCATAGATCACTTACAGCAACAGCAATTCATTAAATTCTCCCATAAAATCGTGCTATATTTTGTCTAAAGCGACACATTCCTTGCAGATCACAGTGCCTTTCTCATGCTGTTAATAAGATAATCTGTTACATGAGGCTTACAAATCCATTTAAATTGATTTTAATTAATGAATCAATCACTAGCCACCGATGACTTGGTCTACAGAAAGCAAGCAATTCAAAGCCCCAGGCTTCTAATCCAAAACCAAAATCCACATTAGAGCAACAGGACATCTCTCTGATCAATAGCAACACAAAGATGTTCAGTTCATACACATTTAGTGTATGAACTTGATCAAAATGTATCTCCAGATCTTATGCATTACAATTCCCAAATTCAGGACTGTTCAACTAGAAAAGCAATATTAATTCATTTACATTTCTTTGCAAGGGGAAAAAAATTAAATCAAGCACAACTATAACCTGTTTCTAAACTTCAGATGCTTATTCCACTTGAAGGTTTTCCCTTTGTTCTTAAACAATCTGTTGTTTAACATTCATTAACAGAAAATTGCATTTATTACGATCACAAACAGGAACAATGCTTTTTACATTTGCTTTGATGCCCCTGCTCTTCTCCAGTGCTCAAGTGCATACAGTTCCCCTCAAACAGAAAACAGGAAAGAAGCGAGATTTCTGTCCCAAAATCAGCAAGCAGAAGCAGCGGGAAGAACATCCTTGTTATTGTAGTAAGTTAATTATTATAATTATTGTTATTACAAGGAGTTAATTACAATGCAGCAAGTTAAATCCACCATGGGTGGTGTGGTGCCCAACACTGCAATCCCCGGAGCGTCAGCAGCTGCCTCCCCGTGGCACAGGGGACACACCTGAGGGAGGCTCCTCCTCCTGTGTGCACACAGCTGGGGCTCCAGCACAGCATCTGGGGCTCAAGCACCACTTGAACCAGCCCAGAGAGAGGAAGGGATGGTGCATGCCTCCCCAGGATCCTCCTGCAGGGATGCAGGCATCTCCCAGAGGAAGAGATGCTCCTTGTTCAAATGTGGCTGGGCAGGAAGGGGTGAGACAGGCCAGCCCACCCCCAGAACAGCTTCATCTTTGTGCAGCCACCCTGTGCCAAGGCCAGGCCACCCTGCTCACACCAAGCTCTGCACTGCACATATCTCTGCACCCACTCCCCAGCCTCACATCAAACCTCACCCGCAGAAGCAGAGCAGGAGGCACTTGTTGATCACTATAAACTACCTGTACCAGAGAAGCTGGTGCTGAGAATTGCAATCATGGAGCACTTACGCTGGTTTTTGATTTCTTTAAAAGCTCTCTGCACCTTTTTGGCCCATTAGCATCCCTTTAAATATTCTGAGAGGAATCCTGAGCCCTCAGCTTCAACAAAGCAGCTTGCTTGGATGCTCACTGTCACGTCAAAAGTCCCAGTTCTGCCTGTTGAAATGAAGAGCTCTGTCTTTGTTTTCAACCAGTACTGCATATACAGTTTAACTAACCCTGTCAAAAGTAGACTTTCTTTTTTTAATGCAGTATCTACTGACCTGTTCATCTCAATACTCTTAATTCTTCCTTGTTTGTTAAAAAACAAATAATGTTTTGGAGGGAAGAACAAAAAGAATCATTAAAGAAAGTGGGTTTGGCCTTAATGTGCTGCTTATTAATAAGAGTAAAATTAACCAAATAATAAGTACAAGGTGCCAAACTATCTTTCATAATATTTAAGAAAAGCATAAAGGGTCAAACACTTTCCAGGTGTAAACACATTAAGATCAATGTTGTACCAAGCCTGAATCTGGCCCCATTAGCTCCAAAAGGTAAATAGTTCATCCCCTTGCACAGATGTCAGAGCATACAGGCACTCCACGTTTAAAGGAGAGCTTCTGCAGCCAACAATGCTTCACTGACACAGAGACAATCAATGTGTCCTTGATTATGAGGAGGCAAACAGTTTTCACTGCAGAAAAAAAAAAAAAAAAAGGGGGGGAAAAAAAAAGACTGCAGAAAAAAAAAAAAAAAAGGGGGGAAAAAAAAAAGACTGAAAAACAAATCATGTGTTTTTATTTTTTAAGTTCCAAGTTTGGGTTGGGTTTTTTTCAAGCCCTTTTGGAGCATTGAAACAGAATAAAAATAGCTTGTTGCACAAGCATAAAACAAAGTAACTGCTAAATAAACATTTTAAATATACTCCTATGTGCTCAGTTCTCACTCCCATTAGTCCTCAGGAGTTGGATGATTTCACCAAAATATCTTCCTGTTTTCTGGAAAACTGATTAGATGGGTTTTATGCCAAGAATTGTGCCATAATGTGTTCCCTTTATTCCACATGCTGAATACGACTGCTGGAAAACGTAGTGCAGCACAGAACGCAGTATATGCCAATGCATCCTGACATTCAAATCAAGACCACAAATTATAAACAGTTTCAGCAAATTGACTGGAGTGCCTTTGTTCCTCAGACATACATCTTCCTATTGCTTACAAAAGCAGCATATACTAACCACGAATGCTGCTATAGCCAGTACTGGGAAAGGAAGTTATTGAAGCCTGGATTTCCTGCTTTCAGCCCAAGCCAAGAACTGTGAGGCTTGTAGTGGTTTCAGGAACTGACTCATCTAATGATTCATGGATAAGATACTGGTTTTAATATATTTCTGATCATGAGACTCAAACTTCAAAACCAGTGATGCTTAGTTTTTATTTTAAAATAATAATAAAAAAAAGAAGTACATAAATCAAGTGAACAAATATTGCCATGGGACGAACGAGCTAATAATTATTAATGTGTTTTACAATGAACTCTGTTTTTTTTTAAAAAAAAAAAGGTGTGTTAAACATCCTGGAAATTAATTTCAAGAGAATTAAAAATCCACTGTCAAAAACTTGAGTATTTTCATTGCAGTCCTGACAGAGCTGAAATTCAAGTGGAGAGCAGCTGGGATATCAATGCATTTTTAAAGATACCCTTAGGTACAGGTATGACTGCTACACCCTGATCAATGAATCCTAGAGCTACCATTGTTAATGCACCTGGGTTTCTTCAGCTGTGGACAGAAAGTATCATCCAAGACTGGCTGCTCACAAACACTCAGGGAAGTTTTGTTTCAGGAGTGACTGAAACTGCCAAGGTCAATGGTAAAGCAATGACTAACGCTGGATTTTAGGTGCTCTCACACACCACCCCCCCTGCATTTTGTGCTAATTCAGAATTCAAGCCTAGCCATTTTTATGCACTGAGCTCTTCCAGAGGAAAGCACGCCTTCCAGAGCATCAAAACCCTTTTTGCCCACAACACAAATCTCATCAGTATGCTGTAACTTGAACTGCCAGGCTCTTGCACCTAAAAAATAGCTGGTGATGGAAGCTGAATTCTGCCAGGCTCATGTATGGAAAAGTACTGGTTTACTTTTTAATTTCTGAACTGCAAGCTGCAGCCACTCACACCCTCGGTGCAGCACAGTGGGGACAGAAGGGCACCTCAGCATTTCTGTATGTCACCCTGCACACAACCAGCACGGGGGGGTGGGGGGGGAGGGAAGAAAACAAAATGCATCTTGCTCGGAAGAAAAGAAAAAAGCAAAGCAAAGAAAAAACCAGCAGTTAAAACACTTGACAAGAAAAGGCCAAAGTGCGCTCGGTGGCTGGCAGTCATTTTATGGCTATAGTCCTACAGCAGATTTACTTAGATGACGTCAGTGGCTCCAATCCAGCTTTTCTTTGGTAGCATTTACCACTTGCCTCTTGAAGCCTCCACTATGCTACAGAGCAGTAGACCATAATCAAAATTCCCTTTGTGAAATAGAGTTTACCTCAGGGCACAGAGGCATTGCGAGCTGAATTGCAGGCTCTTCACCCTGTACTGCATGCCCAGAAATAAATAACCTACAATACTGTACTCTCCTTAATACAGAAGAACCATTAAAAGCAGCCTGCTACCTAAAAAAGGGTTCTTTAATTTGTTTCCAAAATCTCAGAAGCCAGAATATTAGTTAATTTCCCAAGCAACCAAGAACTATAATAATTCTTTGGACTTCTTCGTATTGTTTTTAGAGATTTTGGACGATAAAGTTATTTATGGGTCACTGTTTTACCAGCAAAAATTACTACTAATGCTAGAGGCTAAAGTGAATCTGTATAGGAAGCTGCATATTTAAAACTGTCTTCCAAATGTGCCCCTTCAGCTGCTTATCTACAGCTGCTCAGTAAGCATATAGTAAATATGCCAAGAAGCAGAGCAAGAAATTACTGTGCATAAGTAATAGTCAATTTAGTGAGCAAAATGCGACATTATTTGGAGCCCTGCATTTCCTATCACAAAGCAGTGGCTGAAACCAATGGAACACCGGCGAAGCCAAGTCGAGGAGATACCAAATAAACTAAAACTACACAAGCTCTGAAGTTTAATCAAAATAACCCCCACAGCCACATGAAAAATATGTCTTACAGCACCAAATAAATACAGATTGGTTATGTTTTAGCAGACCCATCAATCCAAAGACAGCCATGCTCATTATGGGTGGTGACTAGATATATTAGTGAACTGAAAACTGCCTCTCACAGTTCAGCACTTAGAAATAACTCAGAGGGAAGATACATACATGCCTCAGAGAGCTGAAAGACTCAATACCCCTCCTTTCCCAGGGTCTTTGCTTACCTTGCCCCTAATCACACCAGGATGAGAGATCACAGGTCTAACCTGCAATGAGCCAGAAGGGCCAAAAAAGGCTATTGTCACCAAACTGCATGAGTCACACCATGGACCTGAACTCTAAATCTGAATTTAAAACAGAGTTAAAGTTTGGGGCCAACCCCCAAACCTGTTCAAAGTGAACAGACACACACATTTCATACCCCTGCAGAGAAGCCAGAAGCCCTCCAGCAGTCTCAGATGCCAAGCCAAGGAGCCTTTCTCATTTTCTGCAGGAGCCAACATCAGCTGAGGCAGAGCAGCAGGGTGGGAGCATCATCCCTCACTTCACTGCCCACCCAGTTGGCCCCTGGGTGCTTTGTCAGCTCCTGCCTTTTTCCAGGCAGTTCCTCTGGGTGGACTTCAGTGAAATGGAGAAGAATGCCACTGCTCAAATTGCTCACATTTCTCTGCTTCAAATAGACAGGAAAAAAAGCTTACTTCTCTTTGAGTTCTTCTCATTACTAAAAAAAAAGTGGTGTCAGCAAACAGATTCAGAAGATGACTGTAAATTTCTTTGAGAGAGAAGCTAAGCCCTTTCCTTGGTCATTGAGGATCTGGACATGAAAGGCATGGCAAGCACAAGTGGCCCTTTCTTTTCAACATCCAGGGCAAGGAAGGGCTGGGAGCAGCAGGAAAGGGACCCCACAGTGCTACCACGTCCCTGAGCAGGAGCAGAGAACACCACGGGGTAAGGATGACCTGGCAAAATGGATTGCAAACAGAGGGAAAGAAAAAAAAAATCATAGGGATGCAAAGGCAGGAGAAGTGCTGCCCCAAGAGCAAGTCTGGTATTCCCCAGGGAAGAGGAGGGTCCAGGCAGCCAGGGACAGCTGTGGTGCCCTGCAAGGAACAGCCAGAACCAGCCTGTGGGGCAGGAGACAGAGGAATGTACTGCAAGGTCAGAGAGCAGCACAGGCACATCCAGCCCTAAGGACACCACGGAGGCGCTGAATGGCAGACTGTATTTTTGGCTGGAAACTTCTCCTGCAACAAAATAATTACTCCCAAAGGAAGACAGGGCTAGGGGGAAGATGAAGGAACTTCCATTGACTCTTCCAGTCTTCTCCAAAGCTTTCAGTTGATCACAGCAAAAGCAGGGAAAAAAAGATCAGCTGACAGCAGATATAGGGACATGACTGCTTTCAAAGGTGATTTTTTTGAAGGTGAAACCAGGGATGTGGAAAATAAAACTCTTCATAGAGTTTTGCCTTTTCATTTTAAACTATAAACCAGCTTTAGGAAAAAAAAAAAAAAAAGTCTGCACTGATACTGGAGACAGATGAAGTGTGAATAAAATTTCCTTTCTCCCATTAATTATTGTCCCAGATCACCATATTTTTTAATTGAGATACGCATAACAGAAGTTTAATCCCCTAAACCTCCATGAATTTACCTTTTCTTCCAAAGTCTGTTCTGACATTTTCTCCCCTCAAAACCAAAATGTCATTCCTGAATTATAATCTCCCAACAGAAAGACAAGCACATAAAAAGGAAAAAAAAAAAAAAAAAAAACAAAAAAACAACAAACCAACAAAAACCCACACAAACCATGCCAGCTAATTCCAAAAATAAGCACCGCTGTTCACAGCACCATGAGGTAAATGAATGGTGAGAGATTCCACCAAGGGAATAATTGTGATGTCTATAATGTTAAGGAATAATTTGGCACCAGAACTACCCAAGGCCATACTGGTTGGTGATTCAAACACGAAGCATATCAAAACACTACTGATAAGCTAAATTAACAGATAGCTTATCTGAAGCATATACTGGCCATATGGTGCCACAACTTCTGTTGCCTGTTGCTGGCATAACAATAGGCTACTGCAGTCTTAGACTAGGAGCACTATTTGACAAACTGTCAACAGCATTTTTATTTTTTTTTTCTTTTTGCAGAGCTCTAGGGCAATGGCACACTCGCCTATTTGCATTTTTTTTTTAAACAGGTGAACAAAGAGTAAACCAGATGTCGACTTTAGAAATCGAGCTGTCTGGATCAGGAGATTTAACAGAGGCAGGCATACTGCTACAGCTCAAATCTAGACAATGAGCTTTTCTAAAAACACTCTGGCCTAGGGGAGTGGCTATTTAAAACACTTGGCTTCTTTTATTTCAGCACTGTGGAAGTGAATTCTACTCTTAAGTGCCAGCTCAAATGAAGTCATTTTGTTTCACTGGGGCTTTCTTTGCATTTCAGAAATGTAGCATGTACTGTAGTAACGGAAGAGACAAAAAAATGGGGGGGAGTGAGTGATGTGGAAACCAGCAATTTGATCACATACAAAAAAAAAATCTTTGAAAGGATGATTCAAGTGCAAGTTACATGAAATTTATTTTTCCCTCTCAAAAAAAAAAAAAAAAAAAAAACCCAAACCAACACAACCAAAACAAAACAAAAAAAAAAACCCAAACCAACACAACCAAAACAAAACTAACAACAAAAAAAATAAAACCCAAACCACTTCTGAGGCCTTTAGAAAGACCTGATAGTTACAACCCCCTCAAGCTCCACAAAGACAAGCAAAACTGACCAGTAAGAACCATTTCCAAGGGGATTTGAATATGTTACAGAAACACACTAATACCAAAAGTATCATGAAAGTTGTATTCCTGCTTTATTTTAAAAAATAATTCTTACTATTTGAGGAGGAAAAGAAAATCTTTTCATAACAACACAGTGATCTACTCAATAATTTCAAAAATTGACAAAATAAAAACTACTGTCAATCAATATATAGGAGGTCTGTCTATGATATTCAGTTATGAAAATGTGCTTTTAGCTGTGTTCTGTAGGAGTGTGAAAGACATAATGAGAAAAACAGATAACTTTCTGTTCTAATATTCTGTTCTGCTTTGATAGGCAGTTATGGGAACATATTTATTTTCTGATTTATACCCAGCTAAGTATGTAGCATTTTTAGATTATCTTTTCAAATTGTTCTTGAACATTCTCAGTTAAAAAAAAAAAAACTCCTTTCATGTTAAGTTGAGATTGCACTTGAACTCTTTCCAAAAGCCAGAGCTGTACTGAATTATGATAATTAGAAAGCTGTGCGCATAAAAGGCAGCACAGTTGATGCATTTAAAAAAGTTCATGCCAGAGAATATAAGTTCAATATGTTCTCACATAATTAACATTTCCCATCATTAGCAGCAGTTTTCAGTTCATGTATCTGTAAAAACAACAGCACTCGTCATTGTTTTAGGTTCCCAGTCAATAGCATTTTAATAGTTTTACACATAATCCCAAACTTTCCTTCCCTTCCCCCTCCCCGCACATGGAGATTTCACATTCTACCTCCTGGCCTGCTAGCAAATAAACTTGGATTCTGTGCTCCTGCTGCCACACAGAACGGCTCTGACCCCGAAGTTTAGGGAAAACCTAACAAGAGCTGGAAATCCAAGAGGGCAAAGGTCCGGCAGGATGCTGGAGGAATAATCACATTGTTCCAGTAAACAATGAGCAGAAGACAAAGAGCAAGAAGTTGTAGGTGATACCTTGGACTGGACAGGAGCCAAACTAAAACAGGCTGCCTCTGACCAGGCAGGCACAGGCTGGAGGGACCAGGAAATGGGGTCACAGCCCTGTGCCATCCGGGCAAGCAACTGCAAACCCTTCCCACGCTGCACAGATTTCCATCGTGGCCCGGACGTGTGCGCAAAAATTCACCCAACAAACGAGGGCATGCAGCACAGGATGGGTCACCCTGTGAGAATTCCTGGGCAGAATAACTCCAGTTAGTCAACAGGAGCCAGATTTTGACTTCAATCCCTGTGTTTTGAGATGAATATAGTTCTGATGGAACACTAATAAGCTGATCCAGTGTAAAAGTTGCTCAATCTGCATCAATACAGGCAGAAATTTCGGCTTTACCAACAACGAGATGAAACTGGCAGTGATTGCAGTGGAATCAGGACTTCACACAAAACCATGAAGTTTGTTGTAGGAAATCGCTAAACACTTAGCTGAATTTTATGTGACAGATCTGAGGAGCAGATTTGAAGTTGCTGCCTCAAAGGACTTAAATCTGCAACTTTTCACTTTCTTCTGTTTTGGAAATGAGCAATCATTAAAACCAAATACAAAATTATTCCAGGAAATATTATTCCATCCTTGTTCCACTTGCAAAAGTCAAAAGGAGTTTTGTCCAAGAACAGAGAACAAGATATGGTCATAAAGTGGGAATAAATTGCAGAGATTTTTTCTTCTAAAACTGTATCTTCAGCACAGTTTAGAGTCAGTTGGCTTTAAAATTACTAATGCCATTAATTTGTTCTTATATCACAGGATGCAATTTAAATTAAACAGCACTTGAACAAACTGCCACAAACCCTATAACAGCCCGTGCTTGCAGGGAGATGATTTACCTCCCAAAAGTTCTAAAATCTTGTTGAGATTTAGACAATTTTTTAACAGTGAAGGACTGCAGTTTAGGAATATGAAACATTCCCGCTCGCGGCAAGCGCTAATGGCAAAGCGCAACATAGCGACACCACAAAATTAAACCTCAGATCCCAGAAAAAAGGAACACTCCTCTCACGGAAAGGTAGGTCCCTCTGATGAGCTGGGGACTTCAAAATAAGTTTCAAAGGGCCAGTTTTCATACTCATCACAGCCAATGTAATCCAGCAACGGGCCGTATGAAGTCGGAGTTAACCTGAATTTAGACTAGATTTCTAAAACGTCAGCCTTCACCTCATATTTGCACGTGCTCTAAATAAGAGCCTGAATGAAGTGAATGATCAGCTGTTAATAGAAATTTGCCTTCAAGGCTTAGGCAGATTACAAGTTAAGCAGAACATAAGCCCCGAGCAGAAATTTGAAAAAGTATGTGTGTCAAATCAATATTCTTTTAAATCAAAGATGTCCTTCTTTAGACATCAAATATCACACTAACCATGCACATAAAGCATATGCTGTAAATATCTTAGTATTTGATCCAGCAAATGTTTATTCCTATGAGTCATCCTGGTCACTTTAACCTGAGCAATGACTGGATCCAGCCAATTTTCTCTTCTTAAATAAATGGAATCACTACAGAAAGACAGCTTTTAAACCATCTCTGGAGGTGTACAGGATTAATATTAATGACATGAAGATATACCAGCTGGAATGAGTGATGTGCATATATATTTATATATATGGTATGTATCAGTAAGAAATCATGTGCTCATAACAGGTTTGAAGATAACCTTCTCCCAAACACACACATCCAGAATTGTACAGTAAACCTCCATGTTTTGGGAAAAGTCTTAGGCACTTTCTAATAAAATCAGATTACTTCTGGTGAAATTCTTCCAGCAGTGTAACCATCCTACTTTACAGACTGAAAACTGACAGCTGTATCACAGACTGCATGTTTTTTACCTTTCCCTTTTTTTTTTGAAATTAAAGATGGCAGTATTTCTCTACAGCTCCAGTTTTTACTCTTGTATTGCCTGTACCATACCTTGAAAGTTTGCTTACAATATTATCACAAAGGGAGCTTAAACAGAGAGAAGGAAGAAATGTTTTCTTTTTCCCCTCAGCATGTGACTCAACTGAACTTAACTTTTTCAGGCATGGACAAACAAAGCCCAGAAACCACTTTAACGATATCCAAAACCACTACAGCATCCAGCAGCAGCAACAACAACAAAAACCTACTGGTTCCAAGTGACACCAAACACGCTACACACATCCCCACACATCACAACACACTATCATTGCCCAGCTGGACACTCACAGCCAGGGCTACTTTGCAATTAAGTTTCTGCTGTTCTTTTCTAGCTGTTTAATTAAAACTCCTTTAAGCACACTCCGTCTTTGCTAAGACTCCCATCAAATCAACATTTCCCCTTTGCTTCAGTGCCCCTGTACACCCCGCTCAGCACTGACCAAGAAACTGTGGAGAATATAAACCCACAGTTTGAGCCTCAAGTGCTGTTGTTCCTCTCTCCTGCCTGAAAAGGCCAACAATATTTACTTCACCAGAGCGGCGTACGCAGGATTGATGCTCAAAGGACACCGAACGTGTTTAGCGATAAAGTTCTTTCCAAAGGTATTTCTGGATTGTTAAGAAGAAAAATTGAAAGAAATCCTTTGCATACTCAACCTACCACAGCATCCAAAATTTCTGCTTGGTCAGCTGATAAAAACCTGGAGCAAACAAAATGCAGAATTATCCCTTCCGGAACAGAAAACACTTTATGACCTAATTAAACACCGGTGCAGTGTGAAAGGACGTGTCTCACCACAAAGGTGAAAAAAAAAAAGCGCCTCTAAAATGCTTACCCTTCATGAAAATAATTCCAAAAAGTAGATTTTAAAAACTTGCAACTTCAGAACGTGATCCAAATATAAAATCTTCAGTTTTGTGTTTCAAGAACATCCACTGTATTCATTTCTGTATTCCTATTCCCAAATAAAGGAAGCGTTCGTGTGTATGTGTGTATATAAAAATATATATGTTCACATACAAACAAACATGCAAGCTTCCCTCCCACCCCCAGAAGTAATTTAATATCCAGGTCTGTGCCATTTTTAATAGCACCATCTTACCATCAGTACAATCTAATATTCTGTAATGGTATTCCCCAACTATTTATAGAGATGGAATACATCATACATTACAGACACACATTCCCAATCTAGGGTTGTAAGAAGAACCCCACATAATTTTAAATTAAGTCCTAATGTAATTATAATCATTTTTGTTTTCATATTCAATTGCAGGTAGCACTTAGTTATTTACATGAATTTCCCTGTTAGAGGCATTCCCACAGAGATTTCCATACTGGATGTGCTGCAGAATAACTGAGCACGCAGCTAGGCAGGGCAGCGTGTTATCCACACAGCTCCCAACTTTGCCACTACCCGGCTCTGTGGAACCGCTAACTGGCAGCGCTGCATTTCCAAACTTTATCAGCACGGAGAGAAAGCAAACACGCTCCTGCTAATGCAGGAACACAGCTGCATGTGTACTTCTCCCTGAGGCTCTGCCATTTCGACTTATGTTTCTTATAAACGCTATTTTAGGTCAGAAAATACCAGTACAATCTGATGTTTCTTGGCCTTCCTTGCCTAGAAAGGAACAGTTAAAAAATACTGGGAGCCATTTACATTCAGAGAGCGCAGGGCAGAACTGCTCCCTAACTTTCCAGCACTTCTGGAGGTCACTTTTCATTTCTTCATATCAAAGGCAGGCACTTGTTTCTAATAAGTTAACAGCTCTCCTGAGAAACGTGGGTGGCTGGTATTTCATTGTTTCATAAATATTTTTACACTGGTAACACCGTTCAACTTAAAACAGATTTCAAGAGGAGAAAAATCACGACTAGGACCGTGCTCAACAGAGGCAGGAGCGCAAACTTTTTTTCCTTGGTGAAAACAGAGGTATTTCCCCCCTCCTCTCGCTTTATTTCGCCTCGCTGTTTTTGTTTGGTTGTGTGGAGGGGGCCGCTTTGTTTTAATTTGGGTACAAAAGGCGCACTGTATAAGTTTTCCCTCCCCCTTGGAAGTGTACTTCCTTTGAAAGCGCTCCTCCGCGAACAAAGGCTGCCACCGGCCCTCCGCACCAGCGCCGGGGACAGCTGTGCGATGGAGCTCTTCAAAACCTCGCCGAGAAACGGAAAAAAAACCACCAAAAACAAAAACCCTGCGGTTCCTACCGAAAGGAAGTTTTCCAGGGACAATCTCCTCGGTGTTGCTGTAACTGCGACTTTGTCTTTTTTGGATACAATGTTTCTGCTGACTCCCGAAAATTTTCCACTTGAATGTGCAATTAACCAGCAGCGGCGGCGGCAGCAGCTCTGGAGAAGGAGAAGAAGCAGCGAAAAAGGACATTCCTTCTTTCATCTTTTAGAGGAAAACAAGCCCGGGAAGGGAGGCAAGGCTGGGGGCAGCGCGGCGAGCGGAGCTCCGCGCCAGGCCGGGCCGCCCGGGGATGGCTGCTGAGCGCTGCGAGCCTCGGCGCCCAGCCCGGGGCTGCTCCCGGCTCGCTTGCTAACCCGCGGGAAGGAAAAAAAAAAAAAAAAAAAAAAGAAGAAGAAAAAAGAAAAACGCAACAAAAAAATGTGAAAAATGCCAAGGATCGGTGCGCGCGTGTGCGAGGGGGGAGAGCCCCTGTGTGTGTGTGTGTGTGTGTGTGTGTGTGAGTGAGTGCGAGCGGCGTGTGAGCGCGCCCGGTGCCGGGCGGTGACTCAGGCCACTGAGTGCGAGCGGGGGAGCGGAGCGGGGCGGGCGGCAGCGCCTGTTGCAGCTCCGGCCGCGGCCCCGCAGCGCCACAACTCCGCGGCGAGCAACTTCTCCCCCCAGCCGCGGCCCCCGGGCCGCCTGCCCCGGCACCTGCGGGGGCGCCGGCCCCCCCAGCCCGGGTCGGGCCCCCCGCCCCGCCGCACAAAGCGGCGTGCGCGCCCGGCCGCTCTTACCTCCGCGCCGCGGCCCCCTCCGCGCACCGCCAGCGCGCCGCGCTCCGACGGCAAAACTTCGCCCGCCGCCCCCGGGCCGCCCCGGCTATTTATGGCCCCGCGCCTATTTTTAATCCGCCGCTCGGCTATTTATACCGCGGCCGTAGGTTGCCGCGGGCCGGCGGACGGAGCCCTCGGAGGATGAGTTGCTGCCCGGCCGGCGGCGGGGCGGGCCGGGCTCCCGGCCGGGCTGCGCGGCGCCAGCGATGCGAGGAATGCGCGGAATGAGGGGAGGAATGAAATGAACGCGGGACCGGGGCGGGGCCGGGGCGGAGCG